>NIVC01000146.1:0-75563 GCA_002269645.1 Macrostomum lignano | reverse complement strand
TCACTGATAGTGAGTGATTATCCATCCCTGATAGTGAGTGATTATCTATCCCTGATAGTGAGTGATTATCTATCCCTGATAGTGAGTGATTATCAGACTCATTGCCAAGATAGAATGACCAGCCTCCTCTGACCGGCGGCAGGAGATGCAGCAGTCTCAGTCGGACGCCGTGGCCGCCACTCTGACCTCTCTTCGCCTTCTCTTCGCCTGCCGAAGGTGCCTCTGCGCCTGCGGCGGCGGCAGCGGCGTTGGCGGTCCAGCCGAGCTGTTGCTCGACCGGCTTCAGGAGATTTTCTCTGCCGCCTCCGACCGGCTGCAGCGGCTGGCCGACAATTCCCAGCAGCTGCGCAGCCGCGGCGGCTTTGGGCCGGGCGCGTCAGCCAAGAAAGCCGCCGCCGGACTCGTGCCGCCGCCTGCCTGAAGCGGGAGCTGCTGCACCTGCTGCGTCGCTCCATGCTGCGCTGCGGCAGCGGCGGCTCCGACCGCCTCCTTGGCGACTTCGGCGAGAGTCTGGACCGCCTGCTGCCGGACGATTTCAATGACGAATTCGGGGAGGACGAACTGAGCGCATTCAGCGACACCTCCTGCCTTAGCGGCGACGGCGGTGACAGCCTGGCTGCTCAGCTGGCCGAGCTGAGGATCGGCTTGGACGCTTGCCTCGTTGTCACTCGCTGATGGCCGAGAGGGGCTCGAGTTGCGGCAGAGGCGGCGGCGGCGACTGTGGCGGCAGCGCCTGCGGCGGCGCTGGCGTTTGCGGCTGCTGCCTTCGCTGGTCGGCGCGAGCGGCGGATTTGGAGGCGGAGGCGGCGCAGCTGCGGGCCGGCCGGCCGGGCCGGTCGACGACGACAGCCGCCGATCCGAGCCGGGCCGTCCTGGCTGACGAGCTTCGGCAGCTCACGGACGACCTGCGGCGTCTTGTCGGCGTCCCGACTCCCTCCCTGGTCGGCAGTCGACGGGCGATGCCGCTGCCTCCGCCGCCCCCGCCGCTGCCGGCTCAGCTGCCGCCGCCGCTGCCACCGCGTCCTTGTCGGCGTTCCTCGACTAGCGTCCGTCGGCAGCGAGCCTGGGTTCGCGACTACACGGACGTTTGAGATCAGTCACTTGTATTCTAAATGAGCGCTCGCAATGTCTTCAACCCTAGTAGTATTTTTAATATCAGTCAGACGGCCTTATAATAGCTTTTTAAGTGTTTTTTTTACAAAAAGTAATGATAAATCTTTCAGTTACTATCAGTAGAATAATAAACATTTTTCTCTCGATTTTCTCTGATTTCTATTTTTTTCCGATTATTAACGCACTCCTCACAAAATCTGCTTTTTATACGAGTACAAGAAATTCTTAAACTTTTTTTGTGTTCAATAGCATTTTTAGGCGCGTATTAATTCTTAATCTGATGCTCAACTTCCTGTGTTAAAGCTGGTTAATCTATTTTGAGCATTTGCAAGGTCTGGTGTTGCACCTAGCTAATATAATAGCAAGTCAGCTGACTGCCTGCTTTTTACTGATTTTTGGATTGAAGTGCTCTTTGAGTTCTTTCTCTTTGATTTCGGTATGAAGCTATTAGCATTAGTTACACAGCTCTGTCATAGATTTCATCTCATTTAGTTATAAGCTACTCATCTCATTTAGTTGGTCATTAGCTACTAGTCGAATTTGGTCATTAGCTACTAGTCGAATTTGGTCATTAGCTACTGATCAAAATCGATCATTAGCTACCGGTAACACTTGGTCATTAGCTACTGGTAACATTTGGTCATTAGCTACTGATCAAAATCGGTCATTAGCTACCGGTAACACTTGGTCATTAGCTACTGATCAAAATCGGTCATTAGCTACCGGTAACACTTGGTCATTAGCTACTGGTCGAATTTGGTCATTAGCTGCTGGTGGAATTTGGTCATTAGCTACTGGTCAAATTTTGTCATTAGCTACTGGTCGCATTCGGTCATTAGCTGCTGGTCGAAATCGGTCATTAGCTACTGGTGGAATTCGGTCATTAGCTACTGGTCAGATTTGGTCATAAGCTACTAATCAAATTTGGTCATAAGCTACTGGTCACATTTGGTCATAAGCTACTAATCAAATTTGGTCATAAGCTACTGGTCACATTTGGTCATTAGCTACTTATCTTTGATATAGTGGATCGCAGGCTACCCAATACCTTTCAATCAGAAGCAATTATCAGGTGCTTGGTCACCTGTAAATAAGTCGCAAGCCAGCCAAATGTTCCCAAACTTATCCCCGCAACCAACGCGCACCCGCAGGCCGAGGTCGTGTCAGGTCGCGTCAAGAACGCCAGCGTGGTGAAGCCCATAGTCTATGGCAATTCCGCCCGTTTTCTCGGCCGGAAACGGGACGAAGACGGGCACACGCACGAGTGGACGGTGTACATCCGGCCAGCCGTGAACGACTGCATGTCCGCCTACGTGCGACACGTACAATTCAAGCTGCACGAGAGCTACGCCAACCCCGTGCGCACCGTGACGGAGCCGCCCTACGAACTCACCGAGACCGGCTGGGGCGAATTCGAACTGTCAATCAGGCTGGTCTGGCATGACCCAGCCGAGAAACCGGTGACCCTGTTTCACTTGTTGAAACTGTTCGATCAACGGAATCCGGATGTCACCACTGGGAGGACGGCCTTGACAGTGAGTTGGTAGGCAGAGAGATAGACAGACAGACAGACAGACAGACAGACAGACAGGCTGACACAACAGACAGACAGACAGATAGACGGACAGACAGACAGACAGACAGACAGACAGACAGACAGACAGACAGACAGACAGGCAGATAGATACTAAGAAAGACATACAGACAGACAGACAGACAGGCAGATAGATACTAAGAAAGACAGACAGACAGACAGACAGGCTGACAGACACTAATACAGACAGACAGACAGAGAGACAGACAAACTGAGACAGACAGACAGACAGACAGACTCACAAACACGAGACAAACAGACAGACAGGTACAGAAAGCCTCCCGCCCGCACGCCAGGTGGAGCTCTACGATGAGCTGGTGTTCAACGAGCCGACCAAGGCCACGTACGACCTGCTGACTGCGCGCGCCTCTGCCGCTCCGACCGACACTGGGGCAGCGCCGTCGGTGTTGACTACGCGGCTAAAAAGCTGCGCGACCTTGAAATGGTCCGCTCCGGCCGGCGGGAGCTCAAGGCCGAGCTGGACCTGCTCAAGGATGTCATTCGGAAGCGGCGGGATGCGGCTGACCGGCTCAAGGCCATGGTGGCCCGGCTGGAGGGCGCCGCTTCCGCCGCTGCCGGCGCTGACTGACAGCCGACTTTGAGCCTGGGATTCGCCTTGAACCTGCCTCTGTCTGTCACTCCTTACCCTTGTGTGTCTGTCACTCCTTACCCATGTGTGTCTGTCACTCCTTACCCTTGTGTGTCTGTCACTCCTTACCCTTGTGTGTCTGTCACTCCTTACCCTTGTGTGTCTGTCACTCCTTACCCATGTGTGTCTGTCACTCCTTACCCCTGTGTGCCTGTCACTCCTTACCCCTGTGTGTCTGTCACTATTACCCCTGTGTGCCTGTCACTCCTTACCCTTGTGTGTCTGTCACTCCTTACCCTTGTGTGTCTGTCACTCCTTACCCTTGTGTGTCTGTCACTCCTTACCCATGTGTGTCTGTCACTCCTTACCCCTGTGTGCCTGTCACTTCTTACCCCTGTGTGTCTGTCACTATTACCCCTGTGTGCCTGTCACTCCTTACCCCTGTGTGCCTGTCACTCCTTACCCCTGTGTGTCTGTCACTCCTTACCCCTGTGTGCCTGTCACTCCTTACCCCTGTGTGCCTGTCACTCCTTACCCCTGTGTGCCTGTCACTCCTTACCCCTGTGTGTCTGTCACTATTACCCCTGTGTGCCTGTCACTCCTTACCCCTGTGTCTGTCACTCCTTACCCTGTGTGCCTGTCACTCTAATTCCTTGTGCTCTCCAACTGGTAATCATTGCGAATTCCCACCAGCATTTGTCTTAAATACTCGTAATCGACTCAAATCTTATTAATATTGCAGTGTAAATATATACAAGCTGTGTATTATAAATATTAGTTTCAATTAACTCTGGTGAAAATAAAAAGATCCTATTGATTCGCCTTAATTATTTTCCCCGAATAATCGCTCTGACTGGCTGTGTGGAAATGCAGATTGCGGGATTTGAGACCCCTATGACGAGGCACGGGGAGTCTTCGAGTCCGCTAATCGATTTTCCTTGTGTCGCCGCGAGGAACGCGACCGGGATTCGAGCCCCAAGTCAGCGCAGCTCCATTCGCCTTATCAATTGTGTTCTGCATTTTTCCTTCTCCTCGCCGACTTTGCTGATCCTCTGCAATGCTTTGAGTCGCTAACGCGGCCCAGCCAGCTGATGGCCGATCGATGTCGCTCCTCAGATTTTTAATTGCCCGCCGGCCTTGGTGGCCTGGGAATGGAATAATGCAGGAAGAACTCCTCCCCTGGGACTTGGGGGCTTCTGTCAGAGCGCCTCTGGCTGCTGCATATAAGATATATATATGGCACAAGTGAGCCGTCCGGAAGTCGCTACTTCATTTCTTCGGTCTCTCCTTTCTCCATATTTTTGACGCCCCGATTCAGTCCGCGAATGAAGCCTGGCTTTGGTGAGCGCTTTAATATTGCTTAATACTGTTCTGAAAGCTTAGATCCTCATCTGACACTTGTAAATCCCTGAGCTTCAATTCAGATTTCTTTGAGCAGCTTTGCAAAGACCATCTCAGATTCGTTTGGGTCCTGGATTTCTAATTCCCTTTAGTAATTTTCTTTAGGTTTAGAGCATTATTTGCTTGGTATGCTACTGCTGAGTAGCTTCCGTGACATCTACTTTCTAATAATCGCAATATCCCAAGCTCCGCAGGATAATTTCTGAATCCCCCGAATCCCATTAGGCGAAGTCGCGCCAGTCGCGCCGCACCGGCCTGGTGGCGAAGTGGCGCCGTCGCCGACTGCTGGCGCTGCCGGGGGCTGGGCACCGGCGCCGTGAGCCGGACTTTGCCGCGTTGGCTGGAGCCGCTGCAGCTCTGGGGCCTTCGCGGCGCGGCATCGTGTGCTGCGTGCTGATGCTGAGCGCTGCCGACTGCGGTGAGCCTTCAGAATTTCGGGAGTTAATCTGGGTGGACTGCAGGGAGGCCGCGAACTGATGCAAGTAGCGCCATGTGAGTAATTGCTGTGAGTGACACCGCACACGGCAGAAGTCTGACCCTGTCTGACACTTATCTGATAGCATGTGAAACTCATCTCATGACACTCATATGACACCATCTGACACCATCTGACACTGTATGACACTCATTTGACACTGTAGGACACTTTATGACACCTTATGACACTCATCTGACACCATATGGCATTCATCTCATAACACCCATCTGCCCCCATATGACACTCATCTCATAACACCCATCTGCCCCCATATGACACTCATCTCATAACACCCATCTGCCCCCATATGACACTCATCTCATAGCACCCATCTGCCCCCATATGACACTCATCTCATAACACCCATCTGCCCCCAGATTTCGGTACTGGCGTTATTATCTTTCAAAGACTGGCTTTTAAGATTTTAATTCCATATATTTTATATTTTTATCCATCTTATCCAGCGGCATTAGATCGGGATTGGGACCCAGCCGTCTCGGAATGTCGGCCTGCTTCTTCCCCTTGCCCGAAGGGAAATCCCAAAGCAGAGTAGAGGCAAAGAGGAGAGAGGGGAGTAATTGAGTTTTCCGCTTCCTCCATCACTTTGCCTGCCTGCCCCTTTGCTGTCTCACTACAGCAGCGTTCTTAGTCACCGCCTCCTTCGCTCCGCAGGATCCCAGATCTGGGAATGGGGGGGGGCGGCTGCGGCTCCTCATCAACTGCGGTCCAGCTGCCGCAGACTCTTCATCCGGGCAGGGCGAGGCGTCTCACCTTTTCACACGACTTCTTGGCGAGCGCCATCTGGAGTAGCCGCCTCAGACTCTGACGTGGTCGAATGTCCCTGCCCAGTGTGCACTGTGTGGGAGACTTTCTCTGCTGCGATGACGTAATCTCAGATCGCCCCCCTGCACTGGGGAGGCTTGTGCGTGGGGCAGGGAGGAGGGTAGGGTAGGTTCTCTGGCTCGATTTTGGGGATGAAGCTCATCCATCCAGCCTCCCAGTTTATTTAAGCCCATCATCTCATTGGTATTCGCTGCTTGGGTATTAATAAAAAAAATCAAAGCGATTATAAAAAATGAAATTCAGGTCGATTCCAAAATCCAACCCCTAACTTTGGGGAGCAGAGAAGGTCAATCCCAAAATCCCATACCTAATTTTGGAAACAGTGAAGGTCAATCAAATAATTCCCACACCTAATTTTGGGGAACAGGGAAGGTCAATCCAAAATCCCACACCTAATTTTGGGGTACAGAGAAGTTCAATTCCAAAATCCCACTCCTAGCACATACGTGTACTGTCTGTATAAACTTGTTGAGCCTCTGTGTACAACTTCGTACATTCAGCCAGAAACAGACGAGCTTTTTCTAAATCGCACAATGGGTTGCTTACCCAGTAGTCTGTAAAAACTCTTTAAATATGTCAACTAGGATTCTGACACAGGTGCGGCTTGTTCCGCTGTTCCCCTCTCCCTCCAGTCCTCTCTGTGTTCACCTTCACCCAGACCCCCCCAGCCCAGCGCACTGTGCAGCGGAGAGAGGGGCACGGGAGAGAGCAGGGAATCTACGAAGGCAGGGGAATTCACGCTCCGGCAATCCCGGGTCCGCTGCGGGAGGAAGCCGTGAGGGGGGGCAGGCGCGAACGCTGCAATAGGGGATGAAATGGAAGGGGAAGAGAGAAGAGGCAGATGGGATTATAGGGGCTCACCCTCCTCCTCTTCCTCTCTCCCTCTTCTTCTCTGGCTTCCCCATCGATCAGAGGGGAATTAGTGGGCGAGGCTTCCCAGCGGAGGGGGAGTCGGACCGCGCGCGGCAGAACGCGGCGCTCTGACCAGCCCTGGGGATCGCGAACGGCCTAATCCCCGAACGTTGGAGCTGAGCAGAGGGAGGAAATGCGGAGAGGAGGGGGAGGGGCGGCGTGGGTGCGCGCACTGCAGGGAGCGGTGCAAGCTTAAGGGGGGCCTCGGCGTGGGGCTGTCGCTGCGGGACAAGCTGCCAGAACCCTGCAGCGAGACAGAAATAGAGCCAGGCAGAGTAAGAAAAAGTAAAGGCGACAGTCAAGGCCCAGAGAGGCTCAGCCGGTGGACATAAAAAACCGCAGTTGTTCAGGCATGTCACAGCGCTGAATTCTGCATTCCGTGAAGATCAGAATTCTCATAGCTGGCCAAGCAAGGGCTGCTTCTGCAATTGAAACACAGGGGAAGCAGTTTTATAAAGTTCTGAGTGAGCCGTCTTGAGCTTTGCTGTCTCTCCTTCTCCCGACATCGCCAGCTTCCTGGAGGCGAAGGCGTCGGCCGCAGTTCGGCATGGGCAACCAGCAGGCGAACAGCGACCGTCAGGGCCAGCAGCCGCTGCCAGCGCCATCGCAGCAGCAGCAGCAGCATCGTCGGAAGCGTCGATTCAAAGCAAAATCGGACGACTCGGCGAATCATTTGACGTCGATATCGGCGACTGGCGCGGCTGAGCCCTCGGGTTCAACGCCTGCACCGCCAGCTGTGGTGGAGCCGGACGCCGAGGCGGATGCGGACGCTGCCGAGGTGGCCGAGCCGGGCCTGTCCAGGAGAGATGAAGGCTCCACCTCGGCGGCCTACATGTACAAGCTGCTGCCTCCGCCGGACGAAGAATCGGCCACTTTCGGTGGAGGAGGGGGCGGCGGCCTCGGCGGGATGAAGCGCTCCCCAGCCTTTGACGCCGACGTCAGCGAGCTGCCCAGCAAGACGGACGAGCAGATCCGCTGCCTGGTGGCCCGGACAGCCGCCTGCTGCGTTGTCAATGACGACCACATGTTCCCCGACTCCGTCACCCCGTGCAAAGTCGACGGCCGACTGTCGGTCGATTACGACGTGCCCTACATTGACGATGACTTTTTCATCTTCGACGAATGGTACATCACCGATGACAAGCGCTGGTCCTGCCTGCGGCGGGAGGAACTTCCCCGCCTGGCCGAGTGCGAGGACAGCCGGGTCACCGAGTCCGGTGAGCTGGGGCCCGGATCTCTGCAGAAGTCTTCTTGGGGATCATTGTTGCGTTTTTATTCGAAATTTTCAAGGAATAAAATACCAAGGGGTGTCATTTTGGAGCTTTTATACTTCGACCAATTTCAAGAAACAGAGTGTCCCGTACTTCTGGTAGTCCTTGGCAAGGGGGCCCATCACAAGCTCGAAAAATCACATCGTCGAAAAGCATCCACCATCACAAGCTCGAAAAATCACATCGTCTAAAAATTTAGCAACCACCATCACAAGCTCGAAAAGTCATAAGCTCGAAAAATCACATCGTCGAAAACTGATTTAGCAACCACCATCACAAGCTTGAAAAGTCATAAGCTCGAAAAGTCATAAGCTCGAAAAATCATATCGTCGAAAAGTTTAGCAACCACCATCAAAAGCTCAAAAATTCACAAGCTCGAAAAGTCACGTTGTCGAAAAGGTTAGCAACCACCATCACAAGCTTGAATAGGGTTGGGGTTAGAACTTGTGCCTTAAGGTTAGGGTTAGGTTAGGGTTGGGGTTAGGGTTATGGTTCAGGGTTAGGCTAGGGTACTGGTGCCTTAGGGTTAGTGCCTTGGGGTTAGGGTTAGAGCTTGTGCCTTTTCGAGCTTGTGATGATGGTTGCTAAACTTTTCGACGATGTGATTTTTCGAGCTTATGACTTTTCGAGCTTGTGATGGTGGCTGCTAAATCAGTTTTCGACGATGTGATTTTTCGAGCTTATGACTTTTCGAGCTTGTGATGGTGGTTGCTAAATCAGTTTTCGACGATGTGATTTTTCGAGCTTATGACTTTTCGAGCTTGTGATGGTGGTTGCTAAACTTTTCGACGTTATGATTTTTCGAGCTTATGACTTTTCGAGCTTGTAATGGTGGCTGCTAAATCAGTTTTCGACGATGTGATTTTTCGAGCTTGTGACTTTTCCAGCTTGTGATGGAGCCTTGTTTTCGACGATGTGATTTTTCGAGCTTATGATGGCGACCCCTTGGCAAGACCTTCCCCAAAACCCGAATTTCGAATACCAAATCCCAATTTTATAATTATAATAACTTCTAAACACTAGAATCTAAACAACTTCTAAACAACTTCTAAACAACTTATGATGTGGTAGTCTATGGTGTGGTAGCTTAGCTTATGATGTGGTAGTGTATGGTGTGGTAGCTTAGCTTATGATGTGGTAGTCTATGGTGTGGTAGCTCAGCTTATGATGCGGTAGTCTATGGTGTGGTAGTGTGGGGTGGGGTGTCTATGGGGTTAAGACGCGTCATTCTATTGAGGTAGTGTATGAGTGGTACGGCTATAGTGTAACTTATTCGGTCGCGGTTCCAATTCCTACTTCCTACTGCCAATGCCTACTGCCAACACTTTAAGCAGATTTCTCTTCAAAAGGACTTCTGCATAAACCAAGCAATCGTAAGCAATAAACCAAGTCTCAAGTCTAGACTGAAACTTTTCCTCTCAACCTTATGCTGGCACCCTCGCTTAGCAACTGGCTTGTCAAAATTAATCACACCTCAAACAGGGTTTTCCCATCGTTCCTAAAAATGCGGATTTGCGATGCGCTGCGATGGCGCTGGCAGGGCCGACGCCCCGGATAAACACTGACCAGGCCGCCAAGGCTTAATCCCTCCGCCTCTAGCTGTAGCTGGGCCCACAGTTTCTTCCCGGTACCTACTGATGGGAGATTTCTCCCACGCTTTGGGTGCGGGGGTGGGAGACCGGGAGAGAATCTGATGCGGCTGGCTGTGGCTTCCCGATCCTCCGTTGCTAGGGGGGGGGTACTGGCCCGATTCGTGATCTGATTATCGATCAGGCTGATTTTGTTGATGGCTTTTTCTGTATCAGAGTCTGTTATCCTTTTTCCCTGTAGATTAGTTGCTGAGAGTCGGCGTGTTAAGAATTGAACTCGCCGTTGGCTGTCTGCAGTGTGGTAGTCTGATGTAGTGTACAGATTAGTAGTCTATTTAGTATATGAGAGTTATAGCTCAGATTATGATGCAGTAGTCTATGGTGTGGTAGCTTCAGTCCATTATGCGGTAGTCTATGGTGTGGTAGCTTCAGTCCATTATGCGGTAGTCTATGGTGTGGTAGCTTCAGTCCATTATGCGGTAGTCTATGGTGTGGTAGCTTCAGTCCATTATGCGGTAGTCTATGGTGTGGTAGCTTCAGTTCATTATGCGGTAGTCTATGGTGTGGTAGCTTCAGTCCATTATGCGGTAGTCTATGGTGTGGTAGCTTCAGTCCATTATGCGGTAGTCTATGGTGTGGTAGCTTCAGTTCATTATGCGGTAGTCTATGGTGAGGTAGCTTCAGTTCATTATGCGGTAGTCTATGGTGTGGTAGCTTCAGTCCATTATGCGGTAGTCTATGGTGTGGTAGCTTCAGTCCATTATGCGGTAGTCTATGGTGTGGTAGCTTCAGTCCATTATGCGGTAGTCTATGGTGTGGTAGCTTCAGTCCATTATGCGGTAGTCTATGGTGTGGTAGCTTCAGTCCATTATGCGGTAGTCTATGGTGTGGTAGCTTCAGTTCATTATGCGGTAGTCTATGGTGTGGTAGCTTCAGTCCATTATGCGGTAGTCTATGGTGTGGTAGCTTCAGTCCATTATGCGGTAGTCTATGGTGTGGTAGCTTCAGTTCATTATGCGGTAGTCTATGGTGAGGTAGCTTCAGTTCATTATGCGGTAGTCTATGGTGAGGTAGCTTCAGCTTATGATGCGCCGCTAGTCTATGGTGTGGTAGCTTAGCTTATGATGTGGTAGTCTATGGTGTGGTAGCTCAGCTTATGATGTGGTAGTCTATGGTGTGGTAGCTCAGCTTATGATGCGGTAGTCTATGGTGTGGTAGCTTAGCTTATGATGTGGTAGTCTATGGTGTGGTAGCTCAGCTTATGATGCGGTAGTCTATGGTGTGGTAGCTTAGCTTATGATGTGGTAGTCGATGGTGTGGTAGTGTGGGGTAGGGTGTCTATGGGGTTGACATGTCATTCTATTGAGGTAGTGTATGAGTGGTACGGCTATAGTGTAACTTATTCGGTCGCGGTTCCAATTTCTACTGCCAAACGCTGCCTGCACTCATTTATTTCGGATGCAGTTTGCTTTTCAAAAAGAACCCCAGCCACCTGGATTTTGGACACAAAGCGTCGGAGCGGCTTCGATTTTAGACTCGAAGTCTCACGCACTGAAAGCTTCGACTCAGATTTCCAACGAAAATCGGGTTGTTGAATTCTGGTTGGCACTCGAGTGTGTAACTCTGCTCTTGTTGAGCATGAGCTCAGTTTCTGCTTAGGTAGTGCCTGCCCAAAATGGCACTGTCTAGAATGTACAAGAATATGGCACTGTCTAGAATGTACAAGAATATGGCACTGTCTAGAATGTACAAGAATATGGCACTGTCTAGAATGTACAAGAATATGGCACTGTCTAGAATGTACAAGAATATCGCACTGTCTAGAATGTACAAGAATATGGCACTGTCTAGAATGTACAAGAATATGGCACTGTCTAGAATGTACAAGAATATGGCACTGTCTAGAATGTACAAGAATATGGCACTGTCTAGAATGTACAAGAATATGGCACTGTCTAGAGTGTACAAGAATATGGCACTGTCTAGAGTGTACAAGAATATGGCACTGTCTAGAGTGTACAAGAATATGGCACTGTCTAGAGTGTACAAGAATATTGCACTGTCTAGAATGTACAAGAATATGGCACTGTCTAGAATGTACAAGAATATGGCACTGTCTAGAATGTACAAGAATATGGCACTGTCTAGAATGTACAAGAATATGGCACTGTCTAGAATGTACAAGAATATGGCACTGTCTAGAGTGTACAAGAATATGGCACTGTCTAGAATGTACAAGGATATGGCACTGTCTAGAATGTACAAGAATATGGCACTGTCTAGAATGTACAAGAATATGGCACTGTCTAGAATGTACAAGAATATGGCACTGTCTAGAATGTACAAGAATATGGCACTGTCCAGAATGTACAAGAATATGGCGCTGTCTAGAATATACAAGAATATGGCACTGTCTAGAATGTACAAGAATATGGCACTGTCTAGAATGTACAAGAATATGGCACTGTCTAGAATGTAGAAGAATATGGCACTGTCCAGAATCTACAAGAATATGGCACTGTCTAGAATGTACAAGAATATGGCACTGTCTAGAATGTACAAGAATATGGCACTGTCTAGAGTGTACAAGAATATGGCACTGTCTAGAATGTACAAGAATATGGCACTGTCCAGAATCTACAAGAATATGGCACTGTCTAGAATGTACAAGAATATGGCACTGTCTAGAATGTACAGGAATATGGCACTGTCTAGAATGTACAAGAATATGGCACTGTCTAGAGTGTACAAGAATATGGCACTGTCTAGAGTGTACAAGAATATGACACTGTCTAGAGTGTACAAGAATATGGCACTGTCCAGAATGTACAAGAATATGGCACTGTCTAGAATGTACAAGAATATGGCACTGTCTAGAGTGTACAAGAATATGGCACTGTCTAGAGTGTACAAGAATATGGCACTGTCTAGAATGTACAAGAATATGGCACTGTCTAGAATGTACAAGAATATTGCACTGTCTAGAATGTACAAGAATATGGCACTGTCTAGAATGTACAAGAATATGGCACTGTCTAGAATGTAGAAGAATATGGCACTGTCCAGAATGTACAAGAATATGGCACTGTCTAGAATGTACAAGAATATGGCACTGTCTAGAATGTACAAGAATATGGCACTGTCTAGAGTGTACAAGAATATGGCACTGTCTAGAATGTACAAGAATATGGCACTGTCCAGAATCTACAAGAATATGGCACTGTCTAGAATGTACAAGAATATGGCACTGTCCAGAATGTACAGGAATATGGCACTGTCTAGAATGTACAAGAATATGGCACTGTCTAGAGTGTACAAGAATATGGCACTGTCTAGAGTGTACAAGAATATGGCACTGTCTAGAGTGTACAAGAATATGGCACTGTCCAGAATGTACAAGAATATGGCACTGTCTAGAATGTACAAGAATATGGCACTGTCTAGAGTGTACAAGAATATGGCACTGTCTAGAGTGTACAAGAATATGGCACTGTCTAGAGTGTACAAGAATATGGCACTGTCTAGAATGTACAAGAATATGGCACTGTCTAGAATGTACAAGAATATGGCACTGTCTAGAATGTACAAGAATATGGCACTGTCTAGAATGTACAAGAATATGGCACTGTCTAGAATGTACAAGAATATGGCACTGTCTAGAATGTACAAGAATATGGCACTGTCTAGAGTGTACAAGAATATGGCACTGTCTAGAATGTACAAGAATATGGCACTGTCTAGAATGTACAGGAATATGGCACTGTCTAGAATGTACAAGAATATGGCACTGTCTAGAATGTACAAGAATATGGCACTGTCTAGAATGTACAAGAATATGGCACTGTCTAGAATGTACAAGAATATGGCACTGTCTAGAATGTACAAGAATATGGCACTGTCTAGAATGTACAGGAATATGGCACTGTCTAGAATGTACAAGAATATCGCACTGTCTAGAATGTACAAGAATATCGCACTGTCTAGAATGTACAAGAATATGGCACTGTCTAGAATGTACAAGAATATGGCACTGTCTAGAATGTACAAGAATATGGCACTGTCTAGAATGTACAAGAATATGGCACTGTCTAGAATGTACAAGAATATGGCACTGTCTAGAATGTACAAGAATATGGCACTGTCTAGAATGTACAAGAATATGGCACTGTCTAGAATGTACAAGAATATGGCACTGTCTAGAATGTACAAGAATATGGCACTGTCTAGAGTGTACAAGAATATGGCACTGTCTAGAGTGTACAAGAATATGGCACTGTCTAGAATGTACAAGAATATGGCACTGTCTAGAATGTACAAGAATATGGCACTGTCTAGAATGTACAAGAATATGGCACTGTCTAGAATGTACAAGAATATGGCACTGTCTAGAATGTACAAGAATATGGCACTGTCTAGAATGTACAAGAATATGGCACTGTCTAGAATGTACAAGAATATGGCACTGTCTAGAATGTACAAGAATATGGCACTGTCTAGAATGTACAAGAATATGGCACTGTCTAGAATGTACAAGAATATGGCACTGTCTAGAATGTACAAGAATATGGCACTGTCTAGAATGTACAGGAATATGGCACTGTCTAGAATGTACAAGAATATGGCACTGTCCAGAATGTACAAGAATATGGCACTGTCTAGAATGTACAAGAATATTGCACTGTCCAGAGCGTACACGAAAGGAAGCTGTCACACATTTAGAAAAGAATCATTCATTCACGGACACAAGAGATTAGCCGTGCATTCCTGGTCAATCTGTTTTTCTATTTACTTTTTCAAGACTTTGGCTATCTTAGCCTGGGATCTCCAGTTCATGGACTACCAATCTCTGCCGAATCTGTTAAGTGCGCAGACTGTTATTTCCCACCGAGAGTCGCTCGCATGCCTCCCCCCCACAGCCCAGTTGCTGCTGCCAATTCCACGCAAAATGCTTCTAACCTTCAAGAAGTTTCTCCTGCGAACGCGGAAGAATCCCAGTGTGCCTCGGCGCACTAATAGGTGACGCAGAAAAGATGCTGCTTTTAAGGACCGATGCTTGCGGTGTCGCTACATGGTTGGAATCCCAAGAAAAACGGCTGCATTTGCCTGCTATTCTTGCATTACCTGTTTCAATTTAGCATTATTGATCTAACTGTTCTTCTCTTCTGCTCGTTAGGCCTGAAGCAGTTCTAGGCCAAACTGCGCACAATTGAATTCTATTTTTATAAAGCAGAAGAAACCTTTATGTCTTTTAGCTGATGATGATTTAGCTGCCCTACATTCTCTAAAAGATTGTCCAGTGCAGGGGACAGTGTTTTAAGCAGGATCTTTGAGTGATGTCTGTCTTCTGTTCGGGTTGGTAAATAACTAAAATTTATTACAGCCAGCCTCCCTGCTATTGCGCACCACATCCTAAAGCTACTCTATGGTGCGGTAGTCTGTGGTGTAGTAGTCTATGATGTGGTAGTCTATGGTATGGTAGCCGATGGTGTAGCAGTCTATGGTGTGGTAGTCTATGGTATGGTTGCCGATGGTGTGGTAGCCGATGGTATGATAGTCTATGGTGTGGTAGTGTGGTAGCCGATGGTGTGGTAGTCTATGGTGTGGTAGTATATGGTATGGTAGCCGATGGTGTGGTAGTCTATGGTGTGGTAGCCGATGGTGTGGTAGCCGATGGTATGATAGTCTATGGTGTGGTAGTGTGGTAGCCGATGGTGTGGTAGTCTATGGTGTGGTAGTATATGGTATGGTAGCCGATGGTGTGGTAGTCTATGGTGTGGTAGCCGATGGTGTGGTAGCCGATGGTATGATAGTCTATGGTGTGGTAGTGTGGTAGCCGATGGTGTGGTAGTCTATGGTGTGGTAGCCTATGGTGTGGTAGTCTATGGTGTAGTAGTCTGTGGTGTGGTAGTCTCTGGTGTGGTAGTCTGTGGTGTGGTAGTCTGTGGTGTGGTAGTCTATGGTGTGGTAGTCTGTGGTGTGGTAGTCTGTGGTGTGGTAGTCTATGGTGCAGTAATCTATGGTGTAGTAAGTCTATGGTGTAGTAGTCTATGGTGCGGTAGTCTGTGGTGTGGTAGGTAGTTTATGGTGTGGCAGTGTATTTTGTGGTAATCCATAGTGTGGTTGTAAATGGTGTGTAGTCTATGGTGTGGTAGTTTATGCTGTGGTAGTCTATGTTGCAGTAATATATGGTGTGGTAGTCTATGGTTTGGTAACCTATGAAGTACTTTCTGATCGGCTGATTCATAGAATTAACAATTGATGTTTGTATGAGGCTACTTATAGAAATGTTTTCGCATGTGAAAAGAACAATTTACTTAGGCCTTCTAACTAAATACTCTACACCCGTTCCGCACAACACCCGGGAAATTTGTCGTGCACACAAGCCCTAAATAAATTTGGAACCAGGGGTCGTTTAGCGCGAGATTCAGACACGTTTACCGCTCAGCTGCTCTGCCCTATGCTTCTTGACCAAATAAAATTTCATTCTTGGAAAAACTCAGCAAGCAATCTATAATTATGCTTGTCAATCGCCCCCTCCCACAGCCGTAACCAGCGTCAACGCCACACCGCAGCACAAGCAGGCGACTTCCGGCTCCAGAGCCTTCGGCCGCTCCGTGCGACTCTTCCAGCTATGCTGCGGCCGGCGGAGACGGTCCTAACAACCCGGCCGCTAACCGCCCCGATCCCCGGCTCGCTTGACAACAGCTAGACAGGATAAGTGACGGGCTTTAAACTGCGCTTTAAACTGCCAAACTTACCGTAGTTCAAATCTTATTACCTGCGGTTATCAAATCCTTAAATTCCGCCGTCATATCTATCCGATCTGTCCCGTAAATGTTAAATATTGTGTAGTTATGATTTTGAATCTGTAAGAATTAAGCAAGCAGCAATTTATAGGTACGCTGTGAGTGTATAAAATGCCCTATTGGTACTGTAACAAGCGCATTTAACTCGCGCTTTCCAATGCGCGGCGCAGTTGGCTCACTCAGCTTTGCACGATAATGTTTTTGCATGAAAATATCTGCTTTAGAAATAATAATTCTCACTGTTAGAATCTCTTCTATTGACAGATAGGCGCTAGCTACTGTGCTTGTTTTTATAATTGCAAAGGATTTAGATAGGCCATATTTACCCGTTCCCTATCTTTATCTGCATTCCCATGTGCACATGCTTAGCTCCTGAGCGGGTTGGAAGCGTCCTCCTCAATGTACATTATTTATCGATCGGTTTAGACTAGAGCGTGTATGTACATTATTCGTTTTCTATCCCCCCGTGAACGCCCCACAGCCAGCCAAGTCTGTCCCTTATACCCAGCATAGAAAGAGATTGTACATTGATCAATGTACATCTTTTGATCGAATTTTTAACCTCGATCTCATCGAAAGGGCAGTCTTAAACTATTTGCTCATAAGTAGTGTATATTGCGCAGAGATTCTCCTGATTTTGAAAAAAAACTATTCCTTCTTTCGATCGATATATATTCATAATTTCGAAAGTGTATATAATTTGTTATATTCGTACAAATTTCCAGTCAAGAAAGCAGTGATGTACTTTTGTTTGGCCCGTAGGTTGTGCAACCAATATTAAGCATATCACAGCGTATTTTGCTTAGAAGTCCAGTATTATAGATGGATAACAGACACGCGCAAGAAGTTAAATAGCTTGGCTCGAATTGCGCTTGTCATTATTATTGTGTCAAAATCGAATTTATTTTATATTAGTGCTCGCCATCTCCCTCCAGTTGTCTAGAATATCAGTCTCGCATAAAGGGATGAAAAACTTCCATTGGGAGAAATCTCAGATCGGAGCTCCCGACGATTTAATCGAAGGGTTCGGCTCGTGTTGAGCTGTCCCAGCGTGCGCTGAACTGCCCCGCTCTCAGCAATGAAGCTGGCAGGCAGCTGGGCAACTCGCGAGCGCCGTCTGAGCATTTCTATGGAAGTGTGGAAGCGTGAATAACCGGACCTGCTTCTGACTGGAGGCGAGGCAAAAGCAATATCGAATTAAAATCATCCTGCAATCCCTTTGATGAATAGCCATTATTGAATAATTGTAGTGCTTTTAACAGTTTGTTTCGCCTGTCAGTTCTATAAAAATGTGAATTTCGTGTTCGTTACCAGCTGAAACCAGTTTCGATTTGCTAAACAATTAATTTATTGTAGTTTTCAAACTTTCCATCGCTCTGCTCAAACGGATCTCTTGGATGGTTATGATATGTTATTTCCACTAATCCGACGAAAGTACAAGGCCAGCCAATATAGCATTCATTTATGCACGGTTTTCTGCTTTTTCAGTTTTTTTCTTCTTATTAATAATTTTCGTTTGACAATTTTTGTCCGGCAAACAGCTTGTTAGCCAAAATTGTTTTTGTTTGTTTCGCCTGGTAAATGGGATTAAATTTATCATAGAACGGAGCACAAGCGCACAGCCTTGGCCAGAGTCTCTTCATGTTGTTGTTGTTGCTGTTGCTGTTGGTTGGTAAGACTGTTGTGCCATTGCATTTGTAGCTTCTTTGATTACTTTGTGTGATGTTTTAATTTGCATCTCAACTTCGTTTAACTGGAAAGGTATACCTGCAGTTTTTATTAACGCATGTTGTTCCTCGTTGTCTTCAGAATGAACCACCTCAGGCGTTCTTTTGAGCCCGCGTCACAGTTGCACAAAACGCACCCTACATTTCAAATAATTCACTCGCGAAAGTCACAAATTCAGATGATGTGATCTTTAAGTGTTTCTGAGCCATACACAATAAATACGCTCGTATTGCAGAATGCAGGATACGCTCGTACTTGCAGTTGAATGCTTGAAAATAATCCAGGCTTTAACTTTTCATTGCCTTTTTTATTCAATATTTTTTATTTGCACCCACAGCTTAAGATAACAGGATAGAAACAATTCATGTGAGCTTGGCGTCAAAAAAGCGTCACAGTATTGCGCCTGTTCACCCGGATCAGCTGCGCTGTCATCAGAACTTCGGCGCTATACGGTGGAGTCTTAGGGGGGCCGTAGCCCAGCGGTAGCTCTGGTGTGCCAGCGACCCAGGCTCGATTCCAAGTGCAGTCACATTAATTTGGGGCTGAATTGGAATCTCGGCTTGGCTCTCTGCTCGTGCAATTAACGGCCTTGAGAGCCAACCCCCCAAGGCGCAGTGAAGTGTACATGCCTAACGATAAAATAAAGTTAGAGCCGCTGTACACTCCTGTGTGAGTGTGTGCCTGCGTACGTATCCGCGCGCTTGTATGCCTGCTCAGGGGAGTCGGCGGAATGGGCAGTAATGCCTTTCGCCGGTTGTATGCCTATGTCGCTTAAAGTGCGCCAGGGTGCACACAACCCCCCTGCCTCTAATAAAAAAACGGTGGAGTCTTTGCTGAGGTAGGGAACGTGTGCATCAGCAAGTACCGATCCCTGCATTGTTGTGGGGCGGTGGGAGTCAGCAAGTCGCCCTTCAACAGTTGCTTACGCAGCACACAAGTACATGTACATGTGCTACATGTTACTGTAGATGTACAAACTTCGGGTTGCAAAGCAGCAAAATTTCGGGACCTCGATTGGATGTCTATAGCTACATTAAATATGTCCTTCGTTTTTTCATTGGAGGATTGATCGTTTGTCTTTGTGTATCCTAAGGTTGACTTTGTGTATACCTTGATATTAGGGAATATAATTCCAGGATTTCGATTAGGCCTAAATCCCAGGATCACAATTGAAAATCATAACCCAGTTGTCCTGCTTTGATTTATTGATCTTTTAAACATGCAGGCTTGTGAGTAAAAGGCTAGGGCTGCAGGGATACAAATCGGGTGTTAGCAGATCGTAACGAGATTTAAGGTGTAATAATGTATAGAACTACTTTAAGCAGTCCCTACCTTCAAAACTCCTTGGTCATAGTTGGGATTAGAACAGTAGGACCTCGCTATCAGATCACAACCCAAGCTATCCAATTCTCCATCTGTAGGGTGGGTGCCCATGTAAGGATGAGGTCTCTGATCCCCTTCTAACCTGGTATCAGTACCTCGGGCCAGTAGCTCTGCAAGCTATCATTCCCCAGGTGACATCACATTCAAGTGTGATGTTCCTGAGCATGTAAAAAAGCACATCTATTACGCCAGCCTGTACATCACACTCCAATTCAGAGCTCACTGTCAGTTTCTTATTTGCAAAATATTTTACTCTATTCTACTTTTATCATTGTAAGCCCTTAATCAGATTAGATAACTGTTAGGCAAAATTGCACCTACCAAGATTAGAAGCTTTTCAAATCCACTGTTGGCAAAACTCGGGATTTTGTACTCCCTACTTGATATGCTCAATTACTTGAATCGATTAATGTGTCCTTACGTACGTCTTGTCAAGGAAACATTATGTCGTAATGGTGATGCGATGATGCGAAAAACCCATGCATTTTCCTTGTTGAGCAAACAGAGCACTCAAGCTGTTTAGTGGTTGAAAGAAGTTGGGAGAATCGTCTCAGTCCGATTGAGCTGGCTCTCCATATATCTTAGGGTCAGGCCAACTCCTTCGTTAGAGGAGAACGGGTTAGTTAGAAGTTTTAGAAGCTGGAACTCCATCTCAATTAAATCCCATTCGTGAAACCCAAACAATGGCGGCAGGGGCGTCACCACGAGTAAAAGATATGGGGGGACATGCCAATGCTTTGTCCCCTCACCCCAATTTGTGAGCCGTTATGGAAATCAATAATTTTGCTGAAGGGCGACAAAGCATAGCGCCTGCGACACCAAAATAAGTGCCTGCGACACCAAAATAAGTGCCTGCAACACCAAAATAAGTGCCTGCGACACCAAAATAAGTGCCTGCGGAGCTAAAATGAGTGCTCAGCGCCAAAATGAGTGCCTGCGGCGCTAAAAAGAGTGCCTGCGGCGCTAAAATGAGTGCCTGCGGCGCTAAAATGAGTGCCTGTGGCGCTAAAATGAGTGCCTGCGGTGCTAAAATACGTACCTGCGGCGCTAAAATGAGTACCTGCCGTGCTAAAATGAGTACCTGCGACGCTAAAATGAGTGCCTGCGGCGCTAAAATGAGTGCCTGCGGCGCTAAAATGAGTGCCTGCGGCGCTAAAATGAGTGCCTGCGACACCAAAATAAGTGCCTGCGGAGCTAAAATGAGTGCTCAGCGCCAAAATGAGTGCCTGCGGGGCTAAAATGAGTGCCTGCGACGCTAAAATGAGTGTCTGCGGCGCTAAAATGAGTGCCTGCGGCGCTAAAATGAGTGCCTGCGGGGCTAAAATGAGTGCCTGCGACACCAAAATAAGTGCCTGCGGAGCTAAAATGAGTGCTCAGCGCCAAAATGAGTGCCTGCGGCGCTAAAATAAGTGCCTGCGGCACCAAAATAAGTGCCTGCGGAGCTAAAATGAGTGCCTGTGGCGCTAAAATGAGTGCCTGCGGTGCTAAAATACGTACCTGCGGCGCTAAAATGAGTACCTGCCGTGCTAAAATGAGTACCTGCGACGCTAAAATGAGTGCCTGCGGCGCTAAAATGAGTGCCTGCGGCGCTAAAATGAGTGCCTGCGGCGCTAAAATGAGTGCCTGCGACACCAAAATAAGTGCCTGCGGAGCTAAAATGAGTGCTCAGCGCCAAAATGAGTGCCTGCGGCGCTAAAATGAGTGTCTGCGGCGCTAAAATCAGTGCCTGCGACACCAAAATAAGTGCCTGCGGAGCTAAAATGAGTGCTCAGCGCCAAAATGAGTGCCTGCGGTGCTAAAATAAGTGCCTGCGGCGCTAAAATGAGTGCCTGCGACACCAAAATAAGTGCCTGCGGATCTAAAATGAGTGCTCAGCGCCAAAATGAGTGCCTGCGGCGCTAAAATGAGTGCCTGCGGCGCTAAAATGAGTGCCTGCGGCGCTAAAATGAGTACCTGCGACGCTAAAATGAGTGCCTGCGGCGCTAAAATGAGTGCCTGCGCGCTAAAATGAATGCCTGCGGCGCTAAAATGAGTGCCTGCGGTGCTAAAATGAGTGCCTGCGGCGCTAAAACGAGTGCCTGCGGCGCTAAAATGAGTGTGTGCGGCGCTAAAACGAGTGCCTGCGGTGCTAAAATGAGTGCCTGCGGTGCTAAAATGAGTGCCTGCGGTGCTAAAATGAGTGCCTGCGGTGCTAAAATGAGTGTCTGCGGCGCTAAAATGAGTGCCTGCGGCGCTAAAATGAGTGCCTGCGGCGCTAAAATGAGTGCTCAGCGCCAAAATGAGTGCCTGCGGCGCTAAAATGAGTACCTGCGACGCTAAAATGAGTGCCTGCGGCGCTAAAATGAGTGCCTGCGGCGCTAAAATAAGTACTTGCGGCGCTAAAATGAGTGCCTGCGGCGCTAAAATGAGTGCTGACAACACCGATTTCTGAAAACAATGTACGTATAGGAATTTGGTCATGTACATGTACATACAGAATTCTTGGCTTTGTCTTATAAAATAAAATACCATAAAATCCATGGCGACGCCCCTGCAATGGCGTATGTACTATGGCGTACAATCGTAATCTTATTCGAATCATTACAAGCGCGTACCAAGTATGAAAATGTGCTATTTTTTCATTAATTACGAGCGTAAGTTCAAACCCCTCCTTAGCAGCTGATTGATTTTACCCTCTTTTTCCAATACAAATAAGGGCACGCAGTTACAGTGTCGAGAGAGAGAGAGAACTCATCGTCGACCCTAACCGCTACGATGATGGCTCTATCAAAATGTACATCTGATAAAAAAGTGTAACATGACCAAAACTTTAATTTCCTGGCTGCAGCGTCTCCAATTTTGTGGATCCAGCAAAAAAATTAAGACTTTATATACGAGCTTACAGTGCTCTGCTCAAGATCTTTCAGGCGATAAATTTCAAACATCAATCCCTGTAAGAGCAAGCACAGTCTACAATAGAAAATTCCGTTTTCTCTCGCTCAGTTATCTGATATCTCAGCTCAATCTCCCCACCTTATTCTTAAAACTCACCAATGCTTATACGCTCGTAGTTTGTTCACTCAGTGTATGCGGCTGATGTCTATTGAATTTATTTTGGACCCCTCAATTTTAAGTCTATGCATGGCCGACTACCCGAGTTGACTGAAATCTCGTCGGCCTTGCCCTTACACTTGCATTCCCTCCGCTGGAAAGAGAAACAGTACGTGCAGCGGTAGGCCGAAAATCCTACTTTTCTGCCTTTTAAGGATCTTAAAATACTGAGGATCTTGAGGATCTAAAAATGAGGATCTTAAAAAGGTGAGAAAAAATTAAATAGCCTATCTTCGATTTTTCCATATAAGTTTCAACGCTGATTTGCCAGTATTTTGGGAGGAGATCGATTTCCAACAGACAAACACGTCAATTTTAGAACGTTAGAGAAGAGTGAAGAGAGACGGAGATCGCAAGACAATAATAGTCTACTAAGTGTTTCGAGTAATAAAAAATTTTTAATGATTAGAGCCAAACAAAAGTATGGGTCTAATCAAAAGACTAACGGCGAGCAAAATAGAAAGGAAGTCAACCAACAAGTAAATTAAAGTAAGGCCGAAAGGTCTGTTTTTGCTTTTTACTGCTTTTCAACTTGATGCAGCTATAGATATTAGTTACGGCATTTTTTGAAGAGTATAACACATCTGTTGTTCAAGATATAGTAGACAGCCCTCTTCTTAGGAATAAAAATTTGTGTGAGTCACTAGAAAAAAAAAGAATTTAATATTTTGGGAGCACTGTATTTTTGTGAAATCTAAACGTTTTTTTACTGTACTGTAGCTTTTCGGACCAAATTAAAAATTTTTGGCTTGCGCAGCGCGCCGCGACCCGCGGGGGCCTAGCCTGTTGCTTCGATTAGGCCTCTTAGTTCTCTTCGCGTGTCGTGAAATGCCGTCTCCGTTTTGACCACGTAGCGTACCGCTCCGGTATTGAATTCAACATTTAGGTTCTATAGAATCAGGACCACCATTCTGGCGTTGCCTTCACATTTGTTTTGGTTTGGCTGCTTTGGCATAGGCAGACCTAGTTTGCCCATACCTACCTATGTAGTAATAAATAATTCATAATCCTAACCTCTATAATAGCATTCTCATAATCTAGTAGAAAGTATAAGTTGATAATAGGCCTATATGAATTGTTCATACTTGATTATTAGCATAATAGTAAGCATACGTGCGCAACAGTCGGCCGATCCGGCCGACTGATTTGGCAGCCAACCAAGGAAGTCGCAAAAATGTCCACCTAAAAAAATACCCAAGTAGTAGTACTAAGTAGCTGACGAGGCATTTTGGCTTAATAAAACAGTCATAGTTACTCCTGCCGTTTACCCAAAGTTGCGTTAATTTTGCTTTAGGGTTTTTTTACATGTAAGTCGCATTTTTGGCCAAAAACTACGTCGCATTTTTGTTAAAACTAAGTCGCACGGCCGACCGAATTTTGGAGGTTGCGCATGTATGATAGTAAGTATGCTAAGTAATATAATTATAATATAGTAAATAATCTATAATTAAGAACACTTTGTATCATTGTATGTACTCATGAAAAAACTACCTACATTTTTGTGTATACCAATGTAGTCATATTAAAGATAGGCCTACATTACCTTACAGGTACAAAGCTTAGGCCTATGCAAAGCTCCAAATCATCAGTTTTGAAATGTTACCATTAGATAAGTGATTTTAATATTTAATTTCAATTAGATTTAAAAACTGTGAAAAATAGTTATATTTGCCATAGTCAGAATCATGTGAACTATGCACTAGATAATTTTTAGGTTAGACAAAAAATACATGTATCATGCACCAGGCAATAGAGATTTATCTTGCATCAAAATATAGTCAATTTTTATAAGCATTGAATGTACTTAAATTTATATATCACTAATTTTTTAATGACATTACTAAAGTATAAGAAAATTAAAATAATGTAGACAATAGAACAAATTTAAAAATGTTGTATTCATGTAATGAGAAAGTTTAAAAATTTTTAAATTTAGGCAGTTGTTATTTGTCCGGTGACTTTGAAGTCTAAGAATATTTACCCTTGTGGTTTTTATGAACAATATATTTTGGAACTATCAATTTAACTGGACAAATAACATAATGTCTATTTGTCCAGTATTAACCGGATGAATAGGAAAGCATGGTCAGGATCCAGTAACCGGACAAATAACCACATTGCTATTCGTCCGGTCACCGGACAAATAACAACTGCCTTAAATTTAGTCCAATAGATTTTAATTGAAATATACATTTACTATCTTTTTATATTTGATACACACTGAATTTTAGGTAGGCCTATCCACACTTTTTAATGCCTGTGCTTTTCAGTGCTTAGCATTTTTCTGTATCCCAGCTTGCCTTTTGATGCTCAAATTATATATTAGAATTTGACACAAAATATAGAAATTGAGCCTTAATTTAATAATAAATGCTTTGTCTTTGCAGTACTTATTTACTTTAAAAAATGAAGGTATTATTCATTTCGTTAAGCTGACCTGGTCTTTTAATTAAAAAAATGGTTTTTGGTTATTCAATTTGATTTACTTCTATGTCGCTAGGCCTAGCTATGTTTTAGCTGCATCAAAATTTTAAACTAATGCCCCAAATATGTTTGTAATAAAATCTTATAGATTATGCTCCAATAGTTATGTCCCAAAAGATTTCAGCTCATTAAATAATACTTGCTTCACTTCCTATGTAGTTTTATAAAAAGAAAACAATTGTGTGATTAAAAAAATCAATACTAATCAAAATACATGTAGACTTATCACATTTCATAATTTTGATCAAAACTACATGTAGCACCATTGATGGATTTCAACTTTACCTAACTAAGTCTTCATAGCATTAGCATGCTTGCTAAGTGCAACCAGCTTATATTGTATATACAGGATACAGCAAATGCATGCAATTAAATTGACCAGATTTTTCCAAATTTAAGAAATGTGCCAGTTTAACAAAATGAATACTGATTTTATTAGGAATATCAAACATTTTGTAAAGTATTTATTATATTTATATGATTTCTTTTTTATTATCATCATTTTGGCATAATAAACTGGGGCACCAAAATGCTGGGTACTGAAAAGCATTGGCACTGAAATGCATGGAAACTGAATTTTAGCCATTATACAGGCTGCTTTATGTTGCGCTACTATGTTGCAACTATACCATATTTGCATATATATAAAAATTGATTTTTATAGTTAGAGATTGGATTGAAAAGGCTTCTATTTGCTGGAATTTTCTAGGCAACAGGACATCATCCTGAGTATAGTAAATTTGTATAACATTTTTTATATATATATAAAACAGAAGTAAAATTTGTGCATTTTTGTTAAAACTTCAAACCTTTTATCTTATAAAAACATGGATGTTAATTTTGCAATAATTAGTTTTAAATTTTATGATTATATAGAAATGACATGTAAACAATCATAGAAATGTCATGTAGACAATCATAGAAGCGTCATGAAAAATCATAGAAACATCATGTAAAGAATCATAGAATTATCATGTAAACAATCATAGAAACATCATGTAAAGAATCATAGAAGCATCATGTAAACAATCATAGAAGCACCATGTAAAAATCATAGAAATGTCATATTAAACTATCATAGAAGCATAATGTAAAAAAATTATAGAAGTGTCATATAATAAGTCATAGAAGCGTCATGTAAAAATCACAGAAGCATAATGTAAACAATCAGAAGCATTGTGTAAACAATCATAGAAGTGTTATATAAAAAATCATAGAAGTGTCATATAAAGAATCATAGAAGCATCATATAAAAAGTCATAAAAGTGTCATGTAAAAAATTATAGAAGTGTCATGTAAACAATCATAGAAGCATCATGTAAACAATCATAGAAGTGTCATGTAAACAAACATAGAAGTGTCATGTAAGCAATCATAGAAGCATTGTGTAAATATCATACAAGCTTCATGTAAACAATCATAGAAGTGTCATTTAAACAATCATAGGAATGTCATGTGAAAAATCATAGAAGCATCATGCAAAAAATCATAGAAGCATCATGTAAAAAATCATAAAAGTGTTATCAAATAATAAAAGAAGTGTCATATCAGACATAAAAGAAGTGTCATATAAAAATCAAAAGAAGCATCATGTCAAAAATAAAAGAAGCATCATATAAAACTGTGCTGTGACTTTAGACGAGAATTACTATGATATCAAGGCTCATGGAAAATAACTGAGATATAAAGGATTAAGGGGGATTTCTGAGATGTTAAGGCAAAAGCCAGAAGCTACATGTAGTTTATTCAATTTTTTATATCTTTGTTGGCTTGCCATGGGGGGCATTGATAGAAAGTTTCATGTAAAAAAGAAGGGAATAGCTGAGATGTCAAGACTTGCAAGGGGAATAGCTGAGATGTCAAGACTTAAAAGGGATTGCTGAAGTTATTGCAAAGAGAAGCTGTAGTTTAAACATGTAGTTTATTCAAAAGTAGAATAAAGCCTTGACAAAAGAAGCATCATGTCAGACATAAAAGTGTCATAAAAATGTCACATGAAACTATGTGCTGTGACTCTTGGGGAGAATTACTATTGATGTCAAAGCTTATAGGGGAGTAGCTGAGATATCAAGGCTCATAGGAGAATAACAGATTTTAAGGCTAAAGTCAAAAGCTACATGTAGTTTATTCAAAACTTTTTATTATATTATTTATTGGCTCCTCACAGGGGGGGGGTGTCGCTGATAGAAAAATCATGTCAAAGTTAAGAGATTCATTTGGGAATCCCTACAATGTTGAAGCTTGCAGGGAATTGCTATAATAACTCTTAGGGATAATTATTGAACTGTCAATGCTTTAGGGTTAGGGTTAGAAGGTTGACAGATTTTTTAAGATTGCAAGGCTTATGGGAGGGCAAACATTGCTGAGATGTAGAGGGGGAAGTTGATATGTTAAGTAGAAATTGGGTAGTGTAGCTCGCTTGGCTAGTAAAAGGAAAATGAATCCAAAAATCAACATTGTGTAAGTAACAATGTGTTTCGCACTCCTAGGTGCATCTTCAGGTTTATTTTTTTATTTTTTTAAACATATTTATTTACAAAACCTGTTTAATTTCGTGTTGAAAAAAATAAACCTGAAGATGTACCTAGGAGTGCAAAACGCGTTGTTACTCACACAATGTTGATTTTCAGATTCATGATATGTTAAGGTTTGTGAGGGGAATTGCTGACATGTCAAGGCTTACAAGGGACTGCTAAGGGATATTGCAGAGTGCTACATGTAGTTTATTAAAAAACTTGTATTGCATTTTTTGGCTCCCCAATGGGGGTGCTGATTGCTAGTATTAAACTCTTATTAACTTTTAATGTTTTAGCAATCATTTGGTTTCTTGCTCAAAATAATTAAATTTTAGATTTTTAGGCATTAGTATTTTTTAGCATTCTAGATATTTTTATGGCCTTTCTAGATTAGAAATTTAGCAACTTGCTTCAGTTTCCTGCTTTAGATGATTATCCTATATGCCTTGTTGACTTTTTACTCTATAACTTTATTTAATTATATTTATATTTTTAAACTGTAAGTTTGAAAAAAGGAAAAATTAGAGTAGGAAACTAAATGATTGCCATGTTTTATTACTAATATTATTGCAATAATATTATTAGGCTATGATTGGAATAATATTATTAGGCTATGATTGGAATAATAAGGGTAAATTGATTTTTAAGTCTTGAAAAAGGCATATTTTGTAATGAAATTACATACATGCGCAACCTTGGGAATCACTTGGCTGTTTCTATTGGCAACACACACATGTAAGTCACTATTGGCTGAGAGTAGTCTGTCCAATAGCGACTTACACATGTGTGTTGCCAATAGAAATGGCTGGGTGAATCCCTAGGTTGCGCCCAAGTATGGTGATGCATGTGGCTAGTTTATGACTCCTGTCACATGTCGAAGTCTAAAGTAAACAAAGATTTTATAAGCCTAACAATTGTTCCTAATGTAACACAGAACTTGCTCATACCTTTAAATTTATTCTAAATTACAATTGCTTCATTGGTTTTATGGTCACCGGCTGACTGACTCACTGATTCACTATGGGAACAATACTGCTTACTGTATGCAGAACTGGCTTTCTCTTTCTCTCTTTTTTCATGGTGACTCACTGATTGACACTCAGATTGAAGTAAATAAAGATTCTAAAGATAATCTTTAGTACTTTCTATTTCATTATATTGTATAGTTAATTACTCTAAGGTTGGCTTGTGAGTAAAAATCTGTGAGGCACCACCACCACTAGTCACAATCAATGCACATAAGGAAGGGAGGGGTTTGGGGACAGTTTGACCATAAATTAACTCCTTGCTCATTCAAGCTTGAATTGACAGCAACCCCGCCCACCTTTTGTGTTCAACTATTCAACTCTAACAACTGAATATGTGATCTCAATTGCAATGGAAATCAACTATGAAAAACTTATCAATTGTATCAGTTGCTACCCATTCTCCACATTCCTTTTTATTTCTAGATACCAACGGCTTGACAACACTTAAGCCCAAGCTATCCAATAGTAGACCAGCTGTCATTTTCCATGACCCCCACGTGACCCCCACTCCAGCTGTGGCCATCTTGGTCTTAAACCATAGCAAAAGCGTTAGCGTTAAAACAAAATCCTAACTTAATAGCTCGATTTGGTTAAATTGACTGAAATTACCTGAGTACCTGTACCTAACTTGAATTTCCAGGCTAAATACCTAGCATATGACTTGTGGCATGGCTGCTGCCTCTAAACCTAGTGCAAGTGCAAAGCACATCATCTTCACTGGGCCACCTGGTAGGTAAAAGTTTACTGCTTAATTGCCTCATTACTAACTGACTTGATAATGCTCTCAGCATCCGCCCACAACCTGGGCCTGTTATCTAATCACCAATGCAGGTGTAGGCAAGACAACGGCCACTCGTCGATTGGCTGAGCTCTGGCGCAGTCGCGGTCGCCCAGCTGCTGGCTTCTACACGGAGGAGGTCCGGTCCAGCGGCAGACGGATTGGTTTCGATGTGGTGTCCATTGTCGATGGCAGCCGGGCCACGCTAGCAAGGACCGAGTGAGTGGCTTCAGATTTTTACATTTTATCTGTTTAAGACTTTAAGAAGTTTAAGGCTTCCAGGCTAGGGTCGAACTATTGATTTTTCACTATCCGCTACTCTTTCACGAAGTGGCAACAACTTCCCCAGTCCTTCAGTAGGCGGCAACCCATTCCCCAGTCCTTGGGTAGACGGCAACCTTTTCTCCAATCCTTCAGTAGACGGCAACCCCTTTCCCAGTCCTTGGGTAGACGGCAACCTTTTCTCCAATCCTTCAGTAGGCGGCAACCCCTTCCCCAGTCCTTGGGTAGACGGCAACCTTTTCTCCAATCCTTCAGTAGACGGCAACCCCTTTCCCAGTCCTTGGGTAGACGGCAACCTTTTCTCCAATCCTTCAGTAGGCGGCAACCCCTTCCCCAGTCCTTGGGTAGACGGCAACCTTTTCTCCAATCCTTCAGTAGGCGACAACCCCTTCCCCAGTCCTTGGGTAGACGGCAACCTTTTCTCCAATCCTTCAGTAGGCGACAACCCCTTCCCCAGTCCTTCAGTAGGCGGCAACTCCTTCCCCAGTCCTTCCGTAGGCGACAACCCTTTCTCCAGTCCTTCAGTAGGCGACAACCCCTTCCCCAGTCCTTCAGTAGGCGACAACTCCTTCCCCAGTCCTTCAGTAGGCGACAACTCCTTCCCCAGTCCTTCAGTAGGCGACAACTCCTTCCCCAGTCCTTCAGTAGGCGACAACTCCTTCCCCAGTCCTTCAGTAGGCTCTTGATGTTTGGCTATAAAGTCTGTTAATAGAAAAATCCCTAGTAAAATGGAATACAAAGCACTAGTACTTAAAAAGTAGTTACTAATGCATTTTAAATCAAGCCCTGCACTCCCTGCATCCACACTGCAGACCGTTTGCCGACTTTGTCCGGCTCGGACAGCCGCCGCCGCCTCGCGTCTCGGCCTATCTAGTCAACATTGTCGCCTTTGAAGCCGCCGCCGAGGCCGCTCTGTCGCCAGCCCTGGCCAGACTGCAGCAGCCGGATCGGGCCGCTAGCGGGCCGCCGCTGCTAGTTGTCATTGACGAGGTTGGCAAGATGGAGTTATTCGGCAGTCAGTTTAGGCGGCTTGTTGAACGCCTGGTTAATCCGGCTGTGACACCCTATCGGTTGCTATTGACGCTGCCAGTTGCTAAGGGGTCGCGGGAGGACCCGTTAATTAGTCGGCTACGGGCGGACCATAAATTTTTCACGTACTCATTGAGTCGCGAGTCGCGCGATGAAGCGCCAGATTCTGCGTTGAAAGCATTGGAATCTGCTGTTTCTTAGAATGTTGTCATGCGTAAACTTATGTCCAATAGAAACCCTAGCTATGATTAATATTAGATAAACTTATGAAGCAACAATAAATTCTCACTAAAAGCTTGAATTCTCCAGTTATTTTTTGTTTTTTAGCTTGTTAGGCTTTTTGTGTTTAACTGTTATCTCTACGATTCTCAGACCACACATCCTGACTCTCCCTTTGAGACTGGCAACAGCATCAATGACCCCTCTGAGACTGGCAACAGCACACCTTGACTCTCTCTGAGAATGGCAACAGCACACCCTGACTCTCTCTGAGACTGGCAACAACACACCCTGACTCTCTCTGAGACTGGCAACAGCACACCCTGACTCTCTCTGAGACTGGCAACAGCACACCCTGACTCTCTCTGAGACTGGCAACAACACACCCTGACTCTCTCTGAGACTGGCAACAGCACACCCTGACTCTCTCTGAGACTGGCAACAGCACACCCTGACTCTCTTCTGAGACTGGCAACAACACACCCTGACTCTCTCTGAGACTGGCAACAGCACACCCTGACTCTCTCTGAGACTGGCAACAACACACCCTGACTCTCTCTGAGACTGGCAACAGCACACCCTGACTCTCTCTGAGACTGGCAACAGCACACCCTGACTCTCTCTGAGACTGGCAACAACACACCCTGACTCTCTCTGAGACTGGCAACAGCACACCCTGACTCTCTCTGAGACTGGCAACAGCACACCCTGACTCTCTTCTGAGACTGGCAACAACACACCCTGACTCTCTTCTGAGACTGGCAACAGCACACCCTGACTCTCTCTGAGACTGGCAACAACACACCCTGACTCTCTCTGAGACTGGCAACAGCACACCCGGACCCCTCTGAGACTGGCAACTCCGCATGTGATTTCCAGTATCAAGCCCCGAACCGGGCTCACACCAGCATTATTTGCATCTTGCAGCTTAGTTAAATCGGTCAGTCAGCACAGCGCAATGTCCGCCAGCCAAAAGGACTTTGACTCGGCAGGCGCCGGCTCCGCATCGCCGCAGAGCGCCGCCCGTCTGCTAGTGAAGCAGGCAAGGCAGCAGTTTAATGCCAACGACTTCTTAGCGTCTCTGACCAGCCTCCAGGCTGCCTACGCCATCAATCCCAGCGAGTCGCTGCTCAACCGAATCTCGCGCCTGAAGGAATTCCTCGAAGATGCCAAGGACGGCAGCGATGCTGAAGAAGGCGATGCCGGCAGCGACGAAGAAGCTGGCGGCGCCGACGAGAATTGCAGCGAAGTCGACGCCGACGACGTTGACTTTGTAGAGCCGCCTCGCCTGAAGCCGACATTCGCTAAGCCGAAGCCGCGGCCGCGAATTGTCGACGAGGACGACGATGACGAACAGGACGATCGCGACAACTGGCGCCGGTCCAAGCATCAGCTGCCGCCGCGAAGGAGGTCGCCGCCGCGGTCGCACATCTCGAAGTCGCCGCTGGCTCTGTCCAACAGCAGCGAAGCCGGACACCGTGATGTCGGCGGCGACAACAGCAAGTTGGCCGAGGTGTGCCCGGGATTCTCGCTGTGCCGGCCGCTCTTTGATAAGCTGTACGATCACCAGCGAGCCGGCATCTCCTGGCTGTACGGCCTGCACAAAGCCGGCAAGGGCGGCATCCTGGCCGACGATATGGGACTGGGTGAGTGCTCAACAGCTCTGCAATAATCGCCCCTCTCTTACTGATTGCGTGTGAACTCTATCACTATTTTGTTTCACGATAAGCATGTAGCCCCCTTTAAAATCACCCTTCAATATCCCCAACATCACCCTTCAATATCCCCAACATCACCCTTTAATATTCCCAACATCACCCTTTAATATCCCCAACATCACCCTTTAATATCCCCAACATCACCCTTTAATATCCCCAACATCACCCTTTAATATCCCCAACATCACCCTTTAATATCCCCAACATCACCCTTTAATATCCCCAACATCACCCTTTAATATCCCCAACATCACCCTTTAATATCCCCAACATCACCCTTTAATATCCCCAACATCACCCTTTAATGTCCGCCACCATCACCCTTCAATATCTCCAACATCACCCTTTAATGTCCGCCACCATCACCCTTTAATATCCCCAACATCACCCTTTAATATCCCCAACATCACCCTTTAATATCCCCAACATCACCCTTTAATATCCCCAACATCACCCTTTAATGTCCGCCACCATCACCCTTGAATATCCCCAACATCACCCTTTAATATCCCCAACATCACCCTTTAATATCCCAACATCACCCTTTAATATCCCCAACATCACCCTTTAATATCCCCAACATCACCCTTTAATATCCCCAACATCACCCTTTAATATCCCCAACATCACCCTTTAATATCTCCAACATCACCCTTTAATATCCCCAACATCACCCTTTAATGTCCGCCACCATCACCCTTGAATATCCCCAACATCACCCTTTAATATCCCCAACATCACCCTTTAATATCCCCAACATCACCCTTTAATATCCCCAACATCACCCTTTAATATCCCCTACATCACCCTTTAATATCCCCAACATCACCCTTTAATATCCCCAACATCACCCTTTAATATCCCCAACATCACCCTTTAATATCCCTAACGTCAACCTCAAAACGCGACTAAATACATCGCCTAGAATCGCCCTGACACCGCACCCACTGTCACCCTTACACTTGCCATAAACATCGGCCCGCGCCACCCGCAGGCAAGACCATCCAGACCATCGCATTCCTGCGCGGCCTTTTCGATCAAAACGAGATTCGATCCGTTCTGCTAATCATGCCCGTGTCGGTCATCATGACCTGGCGCCAGGAGTTCGACAAATGGGCCCGCAACTTGCCTGTGTACTTGTACCACGGCCAGACTAAGCGCCAGATGGAATACGATCTGTCCAGGGTGCAGCGGCGCTCCGGCGTGCTCATCACCACCTACGGCATGGTGGTGTCCTCCTGGCAGAGTCTGGCCTGCGACCAGAATAACCGCACCTTCGTTTGGGACTATGTTATTCTGGACGAGGGCCACAAGATCAAGAATTCTAGCCGAAAGACATCCAAGGTCTGTCTGTCTGTCTGTCTGTCTGTCTGTTTTAGTGTCTGTTTGTCTGTCTGTCTGTCTTTCTTAGTGTCTGTCTGTCTGTCGTTGTGGATAATTTTAAATAGGTTTTCTTGCACCTAAGTGTATATCTTGAATATGTGAATTGATTTGTTTAAAACTATTTATTTTATTTTGTCTTTCAAGGTCACATTTTTTATTTCCTTTTTTGCGTCTTCATTTCCCACACTGACTACTGCCTATATACCACTGCTTAAAAAAGAACAACAAGCTCCCTGATTTGCCTTCCACAGGGTGTTTTTGCCATCGACGCCAAGCACAGACTGCTCCTCACTGGCACAGCGGTGCAAAACAACCTCATGGAGATGTGGGCTCTATTCGACTTCGCCCATCACGGCACCCTGCTGGGCACGCAGAAGACCTTCAAAACCGAGTACGAGCGGCCAATCATTCGGTCCAGGGAGAAGGACGCCACAGCGTCCGAGCGTCGCTACGGAGACCAGATGGCGCAGAGCCTGAAGGCCCGCATCGAGCCGTACTTCCTGCGCCGGACCAAGCACCAGATCCAGGCCAGCACCAAGCAGCAGGGCCAGAAGCCCTCGGCCGGGCCGGCAATGCCCTCCCTGACTAGAAAGAACGACGTAGTTGTCTGGCTGTTCATGTCTCAGACTCAGCTCAACATCTACCGCGACTTTCTCCAGCTGGACCAGGTCAAGGCCCTGTTAGTGAATAGCAACCGCCGGTCGCCTTTAGTGGAGCTGACCGTGCTGAAGAAGATTTGCGATCATCCTCGCCTGCTGTCGGCCAACCAGTGCCAGGATCTGGGCCTGAGCCGCGCCGAGAACATGCTGGATAATAGCCGGGCCGCTATCCATCTGCCAGTGTCCATGCTGACGGAAGAGAGCGGCAAGATGGCTTTCTTGGCCAAACTAATGGCCCGGCTGAAGGCCGAGGGGCATCGGACTCTGGTGTTCTCACAGTCGCGCAAGATGCTGGACATTGCCGAGCGAATTCTGGAGGAGCGCGGCCATCGGCTGTCTAGACTGGACGGCCGGGTAACCCAGGTGGCTGACCGGCAGCACATTGTCAGCACATTCGCTCGGGACAAGAGCATTGACGCTTTTCTGCTCACCACTCAGGTGAGTTTTCATCCATTAGTGTCGTATCTAAATCTGCAAATCATCTAGAGGTTTCATATCTAATCATTAGATGTGGCGTATCTAAACCATCTAGAGGTTTCATATCTAATCATCCAGAGGTGGCGTATCTAAATCATCTAGAGTTTTCATATCTAATCATCCAGAGGTGGCGTATTTATGTCATCTAGAGGTTTCATATCTAATCATTAGAGGTGGCGTATCTAAATCATCTAGAGGTTTCATATCTAATCATTAGATGTGGCGTATCTAAATCATCTAGAGGTTTCATATCTAATCATTAGAGGTGGCGTATCTAAATCATCTAGAGGTTTCATATCTAATCATTAGATGTGGCGTATCTAAATCATCTAGAGGTTTCATATCTAATCATCTAGAGGTTTCATATCTAATCATCCAGAGGTGGCGTATCTAAATCATCTAGAGGTTTCATATCTAATCATGAGTAACCTGAGTAAGTGTCCGACAGTAGCAGCAGCAGGCCGACTCCCGAGACTTCGCAGTGGTCCATGTGGACGCGGCTCCATGAAGTTGTCTCCGGTGGCCATATGTCGATTTTGCGATTAGACAGCGGGCGGGACTCAGCGCATGTCCGGCATCTCTCCATATACTGTCGCACATCTCGATCCAATCCAGGCCACTAGAATTCCTTGCAGATGTGGGTCTTAGTGCTCTCAAAGCTAGGATGCACTTCATCATGAGCCGCTTCCAGAATCCTCCGACGAAGCACTGCTGGAGGTACCACACGAGTTCCATGGATCACCAAGCCGTTATCAGTCGACAGGGAAGTTCTACAGGCTTTAAAGGGTCGCTCAACCTGAGAAACCTGACCCCAACGCCCGGTTCGGATTCTCTGTTGCAGTCTCTTCAGCACCGAGCAGTTCAGTGTGGCTTCCCGGAGCTCCTGCCGAGTCATCTGCGCTCAGCACTGAATCCGCTTGATGCACCGTGTCCTCATCAACTTCTGCAGTGTAGTTGAGCCTTGACAAAGCATCAGCGTCCAGTAGCTGCTTTCCTGGAATGTATTCCACAGAGTAATCGAATTCAGACAGTCTCAAGGCCCATCTAGTCAGCCTAGCTGAAGCTGTTTTTGACAGGCTTTTGCTCGGGATGAAAATAAATCTCAAAGGTTCATGGTCCGTTTGCAAGATAAGTTTTTTCCCGATCAACATTTTCGCTCGCTCAACTGCCCAGACTATGGCTTGCGCTTCCCTTTCAATGTTAGAGTAGTTGGACTCCGCGGAGGTGAGCATCCTCGATAGGTACATCACCGGGTGACCTGCTTGAGTCAGAACAGCGCCTACAGATTTTTCACTAGCATCAACTCGAAGGCAGACTGGCGCATTGATGTCATATGGCTTGACACACGGCTTGGAGGCGAGACATGCTTTTACTTCGGCAAAGGCAGCCTCGGCTGCCGGACTCCAATCGAATGCACTGTCGCTCCTCCTCAGCTCATGCAATACTCGGCAGCGCTAGGAGAAGTTGGGAATCAGTCTGCCGTAGAACCGAGCGAGTCCTAGAAACTTCTCTAGGTCCTTTTTGATCTTGGGGCTGGCTACCTGTAGCACTCTCTCAACCATCCCTGGGTCTGGTTTGATGCCTTCTGCATCGATAACATGCCCAAGAAACTTCAGGCTGCTAGCCTCCATAACGCACTTTGACTCGTTAATTTTGACATTGGCCTCTCGCAGTCTTTTCAAGACACCTTCCCTGATCTGCTGTAGCTCTAGCGTAGAACTCCCACCAATCAGCACATCATCTTGATAAGTAATAACACTCGGATGCTCACTGATCAGTTCCTCCATCTCACGCTGAAAGACTGATGGTGACACCTTGATACCGTAGGGCAGTCTGTTGAAGCGGTAGCAGCCGAACGGGGTGTTGATGGTGGTGACCGCCTTGGACTGCTCATCCAGGAGAATCTGGTAGTAGGCGTCTGACAGATCCAGGTGACAGAAGAACTTTTTGTTGGCAACCTTCGAAAAGGCCGTCTCTATGGAGGTTGTGAGATACGTCTGGCCTTGAATCAGCTGATTGACGGCGGTGTAGTCGCCGCAGATCCTCACGGTCTCCCGGCCAGGCTTGGCGGTGACTACGATCGGGCTGCCCCACTCCGATGAGTTCACTTTCTCAACAATTCCAGCCGCCTCCATCAGGTCGAGTTCCTTCTTCACCAGCGGTTTTAATGTCATTGGAAGCTTACGGGCCGGTTGGAACACTGGCTCGGCGCTGGACTTGAGTCGGATCTCTGCAACCGCGCCCTTGATTCCAGCCAACTTCAGATATTTGTTGCTCACCTCCTCCGAATGATGCATCTGCCGGCTGCTTAGCAGATTCCGGCCCAGGAGACCGAATTGCTGGTGACAGTCTATCACCGGGAGTTCCATTGTCGCAAATCTCCCGTTGTCGCCTTCAGTCTCCACCAGGCACTGTAGGAGGCCAAGCTGTCTCATCACGTGACCATCATATGACAGCATGCGTGACTTCGGCTTCTTGAGTGCTGGACGTCCAAGGTCGATCCAGATTTTCTTGGAGATCAATGAGCAGGAGGTGCCGCTGTTCCTCTCCATTTTCACCTGCTTACCGTTGATCTTCACAAAGCAGAAGTCAGCTGGCTTGTCTTCAGTGCAGAAAAACACAGCTTCATCCGAGTTGGCTTTGGGCTCCGTGAAGTGCGCCTTGGCGGTGCCGCGGCATGCCCTGAAGCCCTCAGCAGCGGCATGCCCTGCCCCTGCTTTTCGCACTTGTGGCAAACCGCTTTCAAGGCCCGACATTCAGACACGTTACGATGCTGAGCCAAGCCGCATCTTCCACACTTGCCCTTGAACTGGTGAACAGTGTGAGCCGATTGCTGCTCCAGCTCTTGTGACACTGCCTGATGCACAGCTGGCTCAGTTGATGCTCCGATGTTCTGAGCTGCCGAGGTTGGTGTCGTGAAGTCGTTGACTAGTTGCAGCTGCTGAACAAACTCAGTGATCTGATCTACAGTCAGCTCTTGCGTCATCTCACGCTCCAGAACCTTGTTTCTCGTGTCCTGGCTGACTAGGCCAGCGATGAGGCGCATCTTAATGAGCTGCTCAGCCGGGTCTGCCCGCTCTTCCTTGAACTTCTCGAACTCGCAAACCATGGCCTGTTCTCGCAATCTAGCAGTGAAGCCGGCCACAGTTACGACTTGTCTCATGGCCATGAATGCTGTCCTCTCGGCTATCAGAAGTCTCTTCTTGGGCTCCAGATACTTGAAAAGACTTTTCTTGATGTCCTCCCACCGCATTCCTGCGATCTTCTTTGGAGCCACCAGCTGTTTGACCTTCATAAGTTGACTTACGCCCAGCGATCCTAGAAATGCGTCTATCAAGCCGAGGTTGTTCTCCTCGTCTCTGACTCCTTTGGACCTCGCCTGAGCGTCGAACACTTCTACCCAGGCTTGCAGTTCGTCCACATTTCCCAGAGGCAGTTGATCTCGTATCTTAATAGACATTCTGGCCGTATGCAGGCATGCGCGATCCTGCTTCCGACGCCAAGTGAAAGTCAATAGCTTCAGCACTCAAAAGTTGTGACAAAAGTTTTTTGAAATCAACCTTAGATCAGAAACACATTTAATAAGCATCGCAGCATAGCATTGGGGTGGGTGACAGAGATAAGGCATGCACGATGGAATAGAGAATGAGCAACAATGTACACAGAGTACGCAAACCCTCACCAGACAAATAACCCACCCCAAACACTGACCCCAGAGCCCACAGTCCATAAAAGATCAGAGTCAGTCAGAGTCCAACAGTGTCTAATCATCTAGAGGTTTCGTATCTAATCACTCATTGGTGGCATATCTAATCATAAATTGCTGGCTTATCTAAACATCAATAAGGGGCCTATTTAAACCTCACACATTTATGTCGTCAATTTACCTGTCTGCTGCCACTCTTCCGCAGGTGGGCGGAGTCGGCCTCACTCTGACTGCGGCAGACCGCGTAGTCATTCTGGACCCATCGTGGAACCCGGCGGTGGACGCTCAGGCGGTTGACAGGGCCTTCCGCATTGGGCAGAGTCGCAATGTACTGATCTACCGGCTCATCACGTGCGGCACTGTGGAAGAGAAGATCTACCGCCGACAGGTGTTCAAAGATGGTATCACCAGACAGACAACTGGCATCGGCGAGGCTGACAAGGATCCTTATCGGTGAGTTCGAGTCTGAGCTTATGTAGTGCTTATGATCGAGTTTCTCAGCAATATCGATCAAGTTTCCCAGCATTATCGATCAATATTCTTAGCATTATCGATCAATATTCTCAGCATTATCGATCGAGTTTCTTAGCATTATCAATCGACATTCCCAGCATTATCAATCGATATTCTCAGCATTATCAATCGACATTCCCAGCATTATCAATCGATATTCTCGGCACTGTCGATCGAGTTTCTGAGCACAAATATTTGAGCAATTCATGAGCACTATTGCTGGAGTCTCTAACCCCAAAATTCGCCCACTCCCCCCTATGCTCAATCCGCCAGCTACTTCACAAAGCAAGAGCTGAGGGAGCTTTTCAAGCTGGACGATCACCTGAAGTCGCAGACGCAGCAGCAGCTGGCCGAGCTGCACAGCGGCCAGCGTCGCACCGATCCGGAGCTTGACGAGCACCTGGCCTACCTTCACAGCCTGAATGTGTTCGGCATCTCCGATCACGACCTGATGTTCACGCAGGCCGACGCCACGGAGCCCGACGTGGACGACAACAGCGAGGCCTCAGCCGCCGCTGCCGCCAGTATGTTCGGCGGTCCCGGGCTCGAATCCACCACGATCGGAGCCGCTAATTCGGCTAAATTTGCCGAGCAGCGCCGGCGTCAGGTGGAGGAGACACTGGCTAGGGAGAACGAGGAGATGGCAGGCCGCAGGCTGGACCGCATCGATATGAGCCGCATGGAGCTGTCAGTGCTGCAGCCGGGCTCCGCTCGGCCGGCCAATGTGCGCGACCGGATTGAGGCCACCATGCACCAGTTTGTGCCGCTCTCCCGGCCCAAAATTCCTCAGGTATGAAGTTTGCTAAAGTTTTTTAACTGTCTTTCTGAGCACTGATTATTCACTTTCTACAAATCTGAAACTTGCAGCCGCCGCGGCCTCGGCCTGTGTACGCCTCCGACTCGGCCTCGGCCGCCTCGGTTTCAGCTTCCGCCTCGTCATCCGCCGGGGTTGAAGCGGCTGGCGTTCCAAGCCCGCCTCCTAGTCCGCCACTGCGGCAGCCGATGCCGCCGCCTCCGCCACCGCGGCAGCCTATGCCGCAACAGCCAGTGCCGCAACAGCCCGTGCCGCCGCAGCCAGTGCCGCAACAGTCAGTGCCGCAACAGCAAGTGCCGCAATCGCCGCCGACGCCGCCGCCCTCGGTGGCCCAGCTGTCTGAGAGCATCCACGCAATGAGCGTCTCCGAGGACAGCGTGGTTAGCGATGACCCGACGTTCGACAAGTCGAATCGAGGCGACACTTCGATGGCTGTCCAGCAGGCTGCTCCCGCAGCAGCCGACGTCAGCTTCGAGGACTCGCCGCTGGCCGTGCGCCTGCCGTCAGCTGGCCTCCGCAATGTCCGCCGGCTGGCCATCGACTCCGACTCCGATGAGGCCGCCGATGATGAGCAGCAGGCCGGCGCCGCGGCTATGGAGGCCTCGTGCGCGGCTTCGCCAGCCCCGCCGGCTCCTCAGAAGCTGATTGTGCCTTCCACGCCGGAACGCCTCTCAGACAGTGCTCACGCCATGAGCTTCTCGGAAGCTGACGGAGAAGGCGAATTAGTGGAAGAGTCCGGCTCAGATGCTGAGTCAGATGCTGGGTCAGATGCTGAGTCAGATGCTGGGTCAGGTGCTGAGTCAGATGCTGAGTCAGATGCTGGAGAGAACAACGAACCGATCGAAGTTGTTGAGCTGTCCTCGTCTGACGAAAGCCTTCAGGAGGCGCTGCAGAGTCGGCCGGTGCACAGCCTGCTGTCGCGGTCACTGGGCGCTGATGCTTCGGCTGCGGCGGCTGGGGACACGTCGGCGGTCTCGGGCGCCAGCTCGATCATCGGCAACAAGAGCCGCGGCAAGGTGGTCCTGGTGTCCGACTCGCCAGTCCAGTCGCGCTTGTCCACCCCCTCGGCCGCTGCAGCCGCAGGTCTCACTGCCGTCGAGACACCGCCGCCGGCGCCTCTTCCGCACTCAGCGATGCAGCGGTGGTTTTCGACTCCGATGGCCACTGGAGCTCCCGCTGCCGCTGCCACTCCCGCCACCGCTGCCGCTGCCAGCACCCAGGCCGGTAATTGCATGTCCATTGACGGGGACGACTGAAGATCTGGCGCGGCAATGGGATCAGTGCTCTGGGGAACAATTACTAGAGCGTCCCGTTTGCAATTACATTCTCTTGACATTTGTTTCACATGAATTCGTCGCACACTTTCGTTTACTTTTACTTTCCTATATACGCACCAAAATATATATTTTCTTTTTAGCGATCTTCCGGTCTTCTGCAGCTTACTCAATCAATCATGATCTGAGCGGGGGTGAAAGCTTGGCAAAATGGTAGAAGAGATCGTGTGGCATTTATGAGCAGTGCTCAGGCACCACAGAACGGCATTTTTCATAGGCTGCTACTGTTACTGTTAACTATACTTCTGTGTAATACTTCTACTCCAGCTATTAAACTCCTAAAAAACCTGTTTGTTCGCTTCCGTTTTTTATTAGGATAATTCTTTCAACAGGCTGATTGGATTGGCTTCTCTTTCGTGTTTCGTGTCCTTCTTTCGTTCGTGAGAATCTTGCAGCGAATTATACTAAGTAGTATATATAGTTGACTAAGTAGTATATATAGTTGACTAAGTAGTATCTATAGTTGACTAAGTAGTGTATATAGTTTACTAAGTAGTGTACAATTAACTAATTCAGCAATTAAGCATTGAATTTAAATTTTCCATTCCTCTCTACGCATCAATACCAAGTAGCAGAGCAGCTCAGCGGTACACGGGTCTGACTCTCCGCTGTCACACGGTGATTCACACTAATTTCAAGGCACAGACAGTGTACATGCCCAACGATGAGAAATTCAGGCCGCTGTACGTCCTGTTTGAGCGTGTGTATGAGTGCGTGTCTGCGTACAGACCAGCTGCTAAGGCTGGTTCCGGCTGCAGGGTCACGTGGTCCGCGATCTGATCGCAACTGAAATCTTATTAAATTAAAAGCTCGTCTTATTACTATTTCGAAAGTGCCACGCGCTGTCAAAATCTCGTATTTATAATGCTACTAGTATAAGTAGCAATGAATGGGGATAATTACTTATAGTATTAAAATTACTCAAGGCTTTTAGACTCAAGACTATTTTCAAGGCTTTTACACACAGTTTCCTGTTCTATATACACAGTGCACAGATACTAGAATAACTAGATGGGCCACTCCGCACATTTACGTGCAAGCTACTTTCAGTTCAGTAGTAAGTTAAACTGAAGCATTTTAATTTTATTTCTAAAAACAAGGCCTATTTATTGGCTCTTTCCCACCAAGCTTGAACCCACAAACTCCACACAGAAGCTCTACCCCTGCCCCGCCACCCAATTTTTATTACCTTCCTCGGTTGTTCCAGCCTAAATCTGCCATGTACATTTCAGTGGCTAATGTACATTATTGCTGAACCAATTAGCAAGCTGTTTACGTCTGAAAGCTTGGGCTTCTAAATTTATCAAAGTCATCTCAGCTGCCTTTATTCTTATAAAATAGCTTATGTATTCCTCATTGCTACTGAACTGAAAGTAGAAAGCTGTTTTGCTAAGTATATACGCCTGAGTGGCTCGTCTAGTTATTCTAGTATCTGTGATATACACCAGGTGTTTGTGGGTTGGTTCTCTGAATGAAGTTAACAGTTTTGAGCAAAAGTTTGTACTCTTTCATGTTTATATAAATCGAAGTTGCTAAAGTGGCCGAATTTTACGAAACGGCAGTTTTCAAATTTTCATGCAGCAAATGCTGAGAGGGACCGTGTACAGCGTCTGAGGCTGTGGCTGGCTGAAATGAATAGCATTTTACACTCAGATTTATGGCATGTTTTGGAGCTGAACTTCGAAATGTCAGTGTCAGTAGTATCTGTACTGCAGGTGTGAGTAGTATCTGTACTGCAGATGTCAGTAGTATCTGTACTGCAGGTGTGAGTAGTATCTGTACTGCAGGTGTGAGTAGTATCCGATCTGCAGATATGAGTAGTATCTACTGCAGGTGTCAATAGTACTCGTACCTGACCTGCAGATGTCAGTAGCATCTGTACTGCAGGTGTCAGTAGTATCTGTACTGCAGATGTCAGTAGTATCTCTACTGCAGATGTCAGTAGTATCTCTACTGCAGATGTCAGTAGTATCTGTACTGCAGATGTCAGTAGTATCTCTACTGCAGATGTCAGTAGTATCTCTACTGCAGATGTCAGTAGTATCTGTACTGCAGGTGTCAGTAGTATCTGTACTGCAGGTGTCAGTAGTATCTGTACCGCAGGTGTCAGTAGCATCTGTACTGCAGGTGTCAGTATTTTCAGTTTGACATTGGTCCTGTTTCCCCAGTTGATTGCATGGTTTTGGTCACCCGGATGCGGAGCCGGGGTCCGTCGATGTGCCACTGCAGATCGCTTGCACGGGCCAGTGATCACAGTGAGAACAGGTTAATTAGTGCATCTAAGCAGGTCGAAGAAGCCGCACAGCAGCAGGGCGCGGCCCTGAAGCTGCGCTGAAGTGGCTTCTCCAAAGATGGGTTCATGCGGACGGTGACGCTGCACCGGACGTGAAACAAAAGCAAAAGAAGGCAAATTCGACGGCAGAGAAATTTTCAAGGCCGCCGTACATGCGAAAAGCAAAGTTCAGCAGGAGGCCTCTGTGAGTATGGAGTCTGGATACCAGGTCACTAAACACTTGGAAAGTACCGCGGGGACGTGAAAGGCTAAGGATCAGATGAAGCTACAGCTGGCTAAGGATCAGATGAAGCTATACAGCTGGCTAAGGATCAGATGAAGCTACAGCTGGCTAAGGATCAGATGAAGCTATACAGCTGGCTAAGGATCAGATGAAGCTATACAGCTGGCTAAGGATCAGATGAAGCTACAGCTGGCTAAGGATCAGATGAAGCTACAGCTGGCTAAGGATCAGATGAAGCTACAGCTGGCTAAGGATCAGATGAAGCTACAGCTGGCTAAGGATCAGATGAAGCTACAGCTGGCTAAGGATCAGATGAAGCTACAGCTGGCTAAGGATCAGATGAAGCTATACAGCTGGCTAAGGATCAGATGAAGCTACAGCTGGCTAAGGATCAGATGAAGCTACAGCTGGCTAAGGATCAGATGAAGCTACAGCTGGCTAAGGATCAGATGAAGCTACAGCTGGCTAAGGATCAGATGAAGCTACAGCTGGCTAAGGATCAGATGAAGCTATACAGCTGGCTAAGGATCAGATGAAGCTATACAGCTGGCTAAGGATCAGATGAAGCTACAGCTGGCTAAGGATCAGATGAAGCTACAGCTGGCTAAGGATCAGATGAAGCTATACAGCTGGCTAAGGATCAGATGAAGCTACAGCTGGCTAAGGATCAGATGAAGCTACAGCTGGCTAAGGATCAGATGAAGCTACAGCTGGCTAAGGATCAGATGAAGCTACAGCTGGCTAAGGATCAGATGAAGCTACAGCTGGCTAAGGATCAGATGAAGCTACAGCTGGCTAAGGATCAGATGAAGCTACAGCTGGCTAAGGATCAGATGAAGCTACAGCTGGCTAAGGATCAGATGAAGCTATACAGCTGGCTAAGGATCAGATGAAGCTATACAGCTGGCTAAGGATCAGATGAAGCTACAGCTGGCTAAGGATCAGATGAAGCTACAGCTGGCTAAGGATCAGATGAAGCTACAGCTGGCTAAGGATCAGATGAAGCTACAGCTGGCTAAGGATCAGATGAAGCTACAGCTGGTTAAGGATCAGATGAAGCTATACAGCTGGCTGGGATCAGTGCTCTGGGTTTATTTTCTCACTCCGCCTTGGGTAATGGTTGAACAATGCATTGTTGAAATGAAGAAAAAGTTTTATTGCCAATGCTTTGAGATGAAACCTGCCATCACATACTGAACTCGTGCTGACTCAGTCATATTTACCCAGCTCTGTAAAAGTCCATTGTTGTCTCTCAATGCATCAGCACCATCTGCCCGTGGTCGCCAGGGGTTAGTGAAATGAGCGGCAACGCCTCGCTGCATCCGGATGCCCGGAGCCCCCAGCAGCTAAGTCAAGTAATTCTCTCAATGCGTGTTTTCTGTTGTCTTCTGGATGTTGCTGTGCTGCAGGTGATTAGTGATGGATGCAGGCTCTGCTTCAGGGTTTTTTAGTCAGGCAGGAGGCTGTGTGCACCCTGGCACACTTTAAGCGAGAGGCATTGCTGCCCATTCTGCCGACTCCAGTCATACTCAGACGCAGTCATACGCTCAGGCACGCACTCACACAGTAGTGTACAGCACCTCTGACTTCACTGTGCCTTGGGGGGTTGGCCCTCAAGGGCATTAATTGCACGAGCAGAGCCAAGCCGAGATTCCAATTTTAGCCCCAAAATCCAATTTTAGGCCACTTGTCTCATCTCGCTAATTGTATTTAAAAGCAAAATCGGCCATTAAAGCGAAGTCGAGTGTCAATTTCTCTCCCTTTTAAGCGCCGGCATCCGTGCAATTGCTGACTTGAGAATCAGCCGGGGTACGCGGGCGGCCCGTACTGTTGCAAGTAGCGCCGCCGCAGGCGCAGCTGAACCGCACCTCCGCCTAGAAGGCCACCGTTGATCCGCTTCTCCTCATCCTCCCAGGAGTCGTCGTCGTCAACTTCTTCAGCGTCGCCGTCGTTATCGTCGTTCTCGACGTCCTCGACAGAGACGGCTAGCCGCAGAGCAGACAGGTGCAACAGGAGCAGCAGTGGGAGCAGAGCTTGGCAGAACCGTGAGCTCATCTCCATTCGCAAATGCCGAATCGCTTGGAGATGTGAGAGCGGCGCAGCTCTTTATTTTGCTTGCTGGATGAGAGAGAGAGAGAGAGAGAGAGAGAGAGTTGACGGCTGGATGGCGAGTGCTCAACTTGGACTCAGCTCACGCAGAGTCGCATGGATGTACACTTGGTCTTTTCTTTTTGCGTTTTGTAACTGTCCAGCATTATTCTCTCACTTGAGAAGGCCAATGTTAGTTCAGATTTGAGAGTCGGAAAAGATGTGAGATTAGGGCAGTTTTGAGCTGTTTGGTGTGCAAACATTCGTTTGGTTAGAGATTCACATCTACCTGGCACTGGCTGTGTGCTGTAACTGTCTGTCACCTTATATTTACCTGGAGAAGAGGTGGAAATTAATGTACATGGTTTGAATACATAAATGTGTGGATAAATCTGCCTTCCTCATCATGTTGCACCATTCAAGTAACGTTTGGGCAGATAAAGCTGTGTGGGTACAGTCAGGATTCTCAACCCGCACGGAACAATTTGTATCCTTGAGCAGCAAGACACTTAACTCTGCATTGCTTCAGTTCACCCAGCTGTAAAATGGGTGCCAGCATTAGCTGGGGTAACTGAGGGCGTGTGTGGCGACCCCCAGACCTTGGACTGAACAGCCGTACGCAGCCCTCAGATGCGCCGCGCAATAGCTGCGGCTGAGCTGTCGGTTGCACATCTGCCCACTAGGGCAGTTGTAATCAATTATTATTATCATTATTATTATTAGTGAGCAAAAAGAGATCATTTGATTAGCTTAAATTTGCAGCTAGCATTGGCTCAGCCATGCTGCCAGTCCAGATGTCTAACTTGTAATGTCCCTGAACGTCCCTTCTCCGACAAGCCCCTCTCTCGATGCCTCGTATTCTCCTGAGCTATAAGACCAGTTAGATAACAGATTCCGTCTTGCCGTTTTGGTTCCGGGTTCGGCAAACTTTACCTCAAGGGCCAGGGTAAAGAATCCAGATCGTGGCTGCGGGCGAGATGAGAGATGAGAGGAGAGGGGAGAGCCGAGATAGGAAATGAGAGGGAAAATGAGATAAGAGCTAGGAAGAGATAAGAGAAGAGAAAGAAAATGAGATGAGAGCTAGGATGGGATAAGAGAAGAGAAAGAAAATGAGATGAGAGCTAGGATGAGATAAGAGAAGAGAAATAAAATGAGATGAGAGCTAGGATGAGATAAGAGAAGAGAAAGAAAATGAGATGAGAGCTTGGATGAGATAAGAGAAGAGAAGAAAATGAGATGAGAGCTAGGACGAGATAAGTGAAGAGAAAGAAAATGGGATAAGAAGAGAGCCAGGAAGAGATAAGAGAAGAGAAAGAAAATGAGATGAGAGCTAGGAAGAGATAAGAGAAGAGAAAGAAAATGAGATGAGAGCTAGGATGAGATAAGAGAAGAGAAAGAAGATGAGATGAGAGCTAGGATGAGATAAGAGATTATTTAATTTGATGATAGTTTTATGAAGAGGACGCACATTTTTTCAATCTTAAAACCGCACATTTAGCTTCGATGCGCCTCTTCCCCTACTATCAGTAGGCTAGCCTAGGATTTTCTCTCTATTCTCTCACCTAGGCCGAGTCCTATGCTATCTTATGACATTACTCAGGGACTACTCAAACATGTTTGAGTAGTCCCTGACATTGCTATGCACTTTTGGTGACAATAACACGCGCGTGGGATGCGTGTTAATGTCATTTTGGACATTAACACGCAACGGCAATTTAAACAATAACAAAGGGTAAATTTTATTTTTTATGTTAGAAAAACATCAAAAACTGTTCAACAAAGAAATCGTATGTTAATCATTTAATACCAGGCCTACACAGAAACGTCACTCAAAAAGAATATCGATCAGATTGCGACTGCCACCAATGGTCACTTTCATCTTCTTTGACGGAGCAGCCTGCACACGTAGTGCGCCGTCGGTCTGGACAGGCTCTTGATAAACGTCCGCACATTCCTCCATCGTAGCCTCGCTTATTGTGATTGGATTTTGGACGAGCTAGCTTAACGATCTTTCACTTTCGCCCAGTGATGAGCAAGATCTCCTGGATAGTCTGGCCACAGGCATCCAGGTGGCACGCTCTAGTTACTCTGCAGTTTAAGAAAAGTTGGCAACTGATTTGTCTAGATTCAAATGTGTTCACAGAGACACATGAATATGGTGGGCAAAAGTACAGGTCAAACTACCTACCATATGCAGCGGTCGGTGTACACCTTAGTAAGGCCTGCTTTCTCACTGACGTTCTTCATAAACTCAAGAAGATAGCGAAAGCCTCTAGCAGCCTTTCTCAGAGAATCTATAGCGGTTCGCTGCATCTCGACTGTCTAATGACCTTGGGCATGATCGAATGACGTGCAGATCAAGTCGAATTCGCCGGATGTTACTCCTGAAATCTCACCATTCGGCATAGCTCCGTAGTTAAATAGAGGAGGCAGAACTTCTGCCACTGTAGTTGGCTCTGCGTCAGCCATGGCGATTTCGTTTGCGTAAATGAAAGATGCAAGCAATCAAATCTGCTGTCTTTCTACTCAGCTCTCTTAAACCTTCTGTCTCCCTCTTTATGGGATCAAAAAACTACAGTGCATATTAATGTCGATGTGGGCCATAGACTAAAATTTATTTAAATTTCATTGTAGAAAGTGGGGGCTTTGCCCCAACACCCCCATTCTCACTCTCCCCCCTCCTCGACTCCTTCCGGCGCCAACTAATTAAAAATAAATCGATTTTTGTGTGCCAAACTCGTGGCAGAAGTTCTGTTTAATACTAAAAGTAGCTATTCGCTCCGACTCAACCTAAGGCGTTTAGGATTGTGATTTATACTGTCTAACAAAAGTTCTTGTACGGTTGCTTCTGTTGCCTCTGGTATCCATAATTTCCATCCGTTTCAAATGAAAATTAGTGCAAATGAAAGCTGGGAATCTCTGCAACATTTTCTGTTTCACCGTATTTTTTTATTCTGGAGTGGCTCGGAACAGCTTGCCGTTTAGCACAGACAGATCGAATAAAAAAAGTGACAGAATGACATAGAGCAAGCAGTCTATGGCCAACTTAGCTGTCTAGGCCTTATTTTTTCGTCACTAAATGTCTAGAAAACCACTTAATCGATCTTTTCCTTGTTGTCTCGCTATTAATTAAGGTAAAATGCGTCCTCTCGAAGCGAAACGATTCTCCAACGAATTTCTTGGCTCACAACAGGCATGTCTCTCAGAAAGGACAAGTTAAGTCATGGAACTTTGCGAGGAACCACAGGGTTATACAGTGTGCGACAGTTTAGGCCATAGACATGTCGCCTGGGTGAAGAAGTAAAGCAAACCCCACACACAGAGCGATCGATCGACAGAAGGCTTCCTAGACACTGTGGAGTTTGTCAACGCGTAAAGAAAGTTGGCCATAGACTGCTTGCTCTATGTCATTCTGTCACTTTTTTTATTCGATCTGTCTGTGCTAAACGGCAAGCTGTTCCGAGCCACTCCAGAATAAAAAAATACGGTGAAACAGAAAATGTTGCAGAGATTCCTAGCTTTCATTTGCACTAATTTTCATTTGAAACGGATGGAAATTATGGATACCAGAGGCAACAGAAGCAACCGTACAAGAACTTTTGTTAGACAGTATAAGTGAGAAAGTTTAACCTGTAAGTTAAATACTTAACGTTTTTTTTTCTTTTTCGCAATGCCAACTGAGATGAGTGGCTAGACCTAGAGGCAGGGGTCACAGTGAACCGGAAGCGACACAGTTCCCAGTCAATCAGTCGATCTAAGCAATCATGATAAACATGCAAACTAAGTGCCAGACCGGTGCTTTCGCGCAGTCTCAGGCAGCTAAGCGGCTAAAACGAGTTAATTGTTAGGCTAAGGGTCTCCAAAGGTGACAATACACCAACATCATCGCTATTGTCGATGTGTTAACACATTTAGTGCCAAAGGCGTGCAGTTACGTGTACTTGTACATGTACTTCTGGGAATTTGGTAATGAGGTAGTACATTTGGCAGTGTATAAAGGCTCGCCAGCGCAAGAACCCCCTGCAAAAGTCCTCTCTGTCCCTGCATGGCCAATGCGATCTTAGTCCCAGCAGCGTCCCTTCTATTCGGCTATGACTTCGAGATAGACAGCTAAAAGACACTAGGTGGCAGGTAAGTGCAGTGCCCCTCTAGTCGGAAGTCCGATTTCAATAGCTCCGGTTTGGTCAGCCGGGGCGCACGGACTGGTGGCAGCGGGTTAGTTAATCGGTGGATTAGCTAATCTCTACCTTTCAAACTCTCCCTGCTTGTCTCTCGCTGTCTTCTCTTAGCTATAGGACCTAGCTGCTCGCCCACAATCTAGCTACCATGGGGCTGACCATCTGACAGAAGTGAGAGGTCGAGTTCTAAGAGATTCATTTCTGAGTTCTCAGGCCCGAAGCTACAGGCTTAAAAGGCCGAACCCATAATTTAATAAAATAATAAGCTACTGAATATCAAGAGATTCTTGGGTTTTGAAAAGTTAAAAATCAAATTTTCTTGATGACAGAAAGGTTCAAGAATTACAAAATGGAAGAAAGCTTGGACCAGAACCCAGCACTGCAAGTTTGACAAAAGGATGAGAGTAAGAGCCAACAGAGGGCTTCCCATTGGCTGCAGATTGGCTCTCCAGCTTAAACTCTTCCACCTGCTACCTGCATTTGTACGCTAGTGTATATTATTTTCCATCTATAATCCTGTTTATTAGCTTCAATATTTTGCCAGTTCTGAGACACCAAACTTTACAGCCCTATCGTTTCTATTGAAAAGCTTGCATGGCCGTAGCGGTGAGTTGTCGCACATTGTTTTGAGGTCTGACTGCGTAGTCCATAATTACGAGCAAATATAATTAATATAATTAATTAATCTCAATGGGCAGATGTGCAACCGACAGCTCAGCCGCAGCTATTGCACGGCGCATCTGAAGGCTGCGTACGGCTGTTCATTCCAAGGACTGGGGGTCGCCACACACACCCTCAATTACCCCAGCTAATGCTGGCACCCATATAAAAGCTGAGTGAACTGAAGCAATGCAGAGTTGGGTGTCTTGCTCAATGGCACAGTTTGTTCCGAGTTAGGTCGAGAATCGAACCCCTGACTGACCTTTCAGTTTCTAGTGTGGTCAACTAAGTAGTATATATTAGATGGAAGGGGCGCAAAACTCGGTTCTAGTTCTTTTCTAGTTTTTTGCTTCCTTTCCGCTTTCTACTGCGTTCAGTTTGGTGCATTGCACAGAGTCTAGCAGAGTTCCATTCACCATAGAGAGAAAACTGAAATCACCAGGCAATTCGTTTTTTTCGATGTTCGGGCATCAGGGTCGAAACTTCATAGCTCAGTGCTGAAGCATACAAGAAACTGCAAATGTCTATGGGGATGGCCATTCTTTCTCCTCGTTGTTCAGTTTAGAACCGTAGACAAATTTTCATGGTCTTAATTTATAGGCTTAGACTAGCAATCTAGGCCCCCCTTCGGGGTGGCCAATAAGCAAGGGACGAATCCTTTAAAATGAAAAAAAAAATCTTAGGGAGGGGGGCTAGGAATCGAATTCTCATTTTAATTCTGGGCTTATGTACCAATAAAACATGCTTGTGCAGAATTTTATAACAGACATTGAAATTCAACCATACTTGCCTTCTTTCAGAGCTACTTCTACCAGTTCGCTCCAGTACGCTACCAGTACCCTTGTAAGCCTTGACATGTCAGCAATTCCCCCCCCCCAACAAGCCTTAACACATCAACTCCCCCCCTCGACACCTCAGCGATGCCCCCATAAGCCTTGAAATCTTAAAAAATCTGTCTAACTTTCTAACCCTAACCCTAACCCTAACCCTAAAGCATTGAAATTTCAGTAATTCTCTCTAAGAGTCATTATAGCACTACTACAGCATTATAGCGATTCCCTGCAAGCCTCGACATCGTAGGGATTCCCAAATGAATCTCTTAACTTCGACATGAAGCTTCTTTTATTTTTTACATTACGCTTTTTCTATCAGCGATCCCTCCCGTGAGGAGCCAACAAATAATATAATAACTTTTTTCCAATAAACTACATGTAGCTTCTGACATTAGCCTTGACATCTCATTTATTCCCCCGTGAGCCTTGACATCTCAGCTATAGATAGATAGATAGATAGATAGATAGATAGATAGATAGATAGATAGATAGATAGATAGATAGATAGATAGATAGATAGATAGATAGATAGATAGATAGATAGATAGATAGATAGATAGATAGATAGATAGATAGATAGATAGATAGATAGATAGATAGATAGATAGATAGATAGATAGATAGATAGATAGATAGATAGATAGATAGATAGATAGATAGATAGATAGATAGATAGATAGATAGATAGATAGATAGATAGATAGATAGATAGATAGATAGATAGATAGATAGATAGATAGATAGATAGATAGATAGATAGATAGATAGATAGATAGATAGATAGATAGATAGATAGATAGATAGATAGATAGATAGATAGATAGATAGATAGATAGATAGATAGATAGATAGATAGATAGATAGATAGATAGATAGATAGATAGTCTATCAATAGTTGAGCATCTATCTATCTATCTATCTATAGATAGGGTTAGGGTTAGGGTTAGGGTTAGGGTTAGAAAGTAGACAGATTTTTTAAGATTTCAAGGCTTATGGGGGCATCGCTGAGATGTCGAGGGGGGGAGTTGATGTGTTAAGGCTTGTGGGGGGAATTGCTGACATGTCAAGGCTCACAAGGGTACTGGTAGCGTACTGGAGCGTACTGGTAGAAGTAGCTCTGAAAGAAGGCAAGTATGGTTGAATTTCAATGTCTGTTATAAAATTCTGCACAAGCATGTTTTATTGGTACATTAGCCCAGAATTAAAATGAGAATTCGATTCCTAGCCCCCCTCCCTAAGATTTTTTTTTTCATTTTAAAGGATTCGTCCCTTGCTTATTGGCCACCCCGAAGGGGGCGCTAGATTGCTAGTACAGACAACTCATTTTTAGTATATAGGAAGATTCACCGTAATAGGAAAGAGAATTTCTAGAATTAATTTTAATTTCTAAAAAGTTTTTTCCTACCGCTTTATAAACATGCTCAACTATGCGCCTGGAGAAGTGGCTTCCGCTACGTCGACCGAAGAGCTGGCCTGGATTTCTCGACATTCCAGACAGACGTATCTTTTTCTAAGCTACATTGTATGCGTCTGTGTTTCTGTGTTGCCTAATTCAGAGGAGAGGAGAGGAGAGGAGAGGAGAGGAGAGGAGAGGATAGGAGAGGAGAGGAGAGGAGAGGAGAGGAGAGGAGAGGAGAGGAGAGGAGAGGAGAGGATAGGAGAGGATAGGAGAGGATAGGAGAGGAGAGGAGAGGAGAGGAGAGGAGAGGAGAGGAGAGGAGAGGAGAGGAGAGGAGAGGAGAGGAGAGGAGAGGAGAGGAGAGGAGAGGAGAGGAGAGGAGAGGAGAGGAGAGGAGAGGAGAGGAGAGGAGAGGAGAGGAGAGGAGAGGAGAGGAGAGGAGAGGAGAGGAGAGGCGAGGCGAGGAGAGGAGAGGAGAGGAGAGGAGAGGAGAGGAGAGGAGAGGAGAGGAGAGGAGAGGAGAGGAGAGGAGAGGAGAGGAGAGGCGAGGAGAGGAGAGGAGAGGAGAGGAGAGGAGAGGAGAGGCGAGGAGAGGCGAGGAGAGGCGAGGAGAGGAGAGGAGAGGAGAGTACTATTTAAGGCTAGCTGGTTAAATTATTTTCGATCTAATGGCTTTTCTCAAGGGACCAGAAAAAGTAATGAGCAGCAAATCAGAATAATTCTGACACGGCTCTTACCTGTAAATCTAAGTAAAACAATCGTTTTTCCTTCTCAGTGTTGGCTCCGCGGCATGGGAAAGCCACCACGACGAGTCATAGCGACCGCCGGGTTTGCACTGCTGCTACTGCTGCTCTGTACCTGGTCTTTGAGTGACATTAAAGACAAGGCGACAATCAACAAAAACTTTTTCGAGGACCCGGTCGATTTGGAGTCCATCGGGCAGTTCGTGTACAGCGCCTATTTCGACACCAGACCGACGCTCAACGGTCGCAAGTACGTCCGCGTGATCACTGTGCTCGATACGAAGGCCTACGAGAAGGAGCTCATCTGCCAGTTCATGCACCAGTCCGGTCACCTCTCCTTCAGCACAGTCGCCAAGAGGTCTGCTATCGGCGCTGGCATGGGTCACAAGCAGCACTATTACAAGGAGTTCGTGCTGTCTTGCCCCGTCGCAGATGACCTCAGCTCTGCTACCTTCGTCTTCATTCAAACTGGCGACGCCTCTCTGAGATCGCAGGTGATGCGAGTGAGACACAACCCTCTGTCTCTGGGTCAGAGTCCAAACACCCCTCGTCAGATCATCAACTGCGTGTCGGTGACCTTTGGCAAGCCGGATGAGTACAGACTGATCGAGTGGCTCGAGGCTCAGAGACTGCTCAAGATGGACAAAGTGCAGCTGCACTTTCATCACATGACGAACAAAAACTTTGAATCAGTAGCTCAAGCCTACAGTGCAGAAGGATTTGTGTATGTGAGAAAGCTCGGATGTCCGTTTTGTGAAGCCGGTCAGGAAGAGTCGCTGGGGCTGCTGCTGATGTCTCCCGCCATCAACCAGTGCTTCTATGAGGTAATAGACACGTCATGGTGGACAGTTTTCAGATTCGTGGTGTCACTCGTCCTTCCTTATCGAATTGCAGAACCTCGGCCGCTACACGTACACGGCGGTGTTCGACCTGGACGAGATCATCGTGCCACAGCAGCACCCGGACTATCCCACTCTGCTGAGCGCGCTGGAGAAACGAGCGAACACGAGCTCGTTCGCCTTCAGGAACTGGTACCACTTCAGCGAGCTCGGAGAGGACTCCTCGGTGGACCCCAAGATGTACATGCTCCGGCATCCGTACAGCACGAAACAGGAGAGCCCGCTTGGCTATTCTATCAAATCGATTCACAAATCCTGCTGTGTGGTGGCCTTGCACAACCATTTCAGCTGGGAGGACGTCCCCAAGCCGAACACCCAAAGCGGTCATCTCCCAGTGCCTATCGATCTGGGACTCAATGAGCACTACAAGAAGTGCCATTTTGACGAGAAAACTTGCAAGGAGATGACGAATGCAACGCTGCGGAAGGACGGCTCGAGGCTTCTTCAGCTGATGGGCGAGCAGCTTACTGCGGCTTTTCAAAGTAAGACAAAACAGCTTCTTGGATAGTTTTGCCGCGAATTGCTGACGGTAATTTATTGGGATCGCATTCGACCTTGAAGGAATTGCTATTCGCTCATTTTTGGTTAGGTTACTTCTAAAGTAATTTTGACGAGTTTAAATCTGTTTAAGTGTAACCTTTTCTGCTGAGTAAGCTTGTTGATACGCTCGTATTGTTGAAAACTTAATAATGCTAATAAATTGTTATTGTGTGTTCAAGCTCAAGCGTTCTATTGAATTCTATGTTTTAAAACCCGCGTCGGTAATGTCCACTTGCTGTATTATTGCTTCTACATGTATAAGCTACCCTCTGGCCAGCATCCCTTCGGTTTCAAATAAAGCGTTGCCTTGCTACGATGATTAGCCAACTGCAAATAGCTCGTAATATGCATGCATTGAGTTCCCTATTGACACAACCGGTGTATCCTACGGTCACAACATAAATGCTCCTGAAAGCAGTATTTTTTCTGATGGCATCCGTGACAGCTTTTTTCTGACTCGGTAATTAACCTCGCTGCTGTCGTAGCAGGATTCAGGTCTTTAGAGAACATTGCAGCTGGTGCTCAATCTGACCATCTAATGGACGTCGCTACTCGGCACTAACTACTATGTTCCGAGACGGACCACGGGAGACTCAGCACACAGTCCTGCTTGCCTGCCAACCCACTGTCGCACTAACGCGCAGGCCATGGTGACGATATCCTAATGGCACTGAACCCTAAACAACGACACTTACGGTGGCGCAGATTCCTCACGCTGGCGCTCTAGAAGTATCTGTGTGTAACTATACTCAGCGATAGTCAAAAGTTCCACCCTCCAAGTGAGATGAAAATTTTCTCACTTATTCCGACAACTTGTCACTCAAAATTCACGCCTTAAGTTACGCAACTAAGAAGTAAGGGAAAGTTGATTGAATCAATAATAAAAATCAGTCGCACAAAAAATTACTATATGCAATATGCAGTTAGAATCGCGATGCTTAATAACGCGTGTGGGATCCCTTGTGTGCGGCGACTCTGCGGGGCATCCCCAGGATGAGGCGGCGCAGAAAGTCCTGGAGAAGCTGCTGCCAAGCGTTTTTAATGGCATGACGCAGCTCCACAATATCTGTGGTGGATTCTCTTTTCGAATGCTGCGTTTAACGAAGTCCCAGGCATTCTCGATGGGATTCGTGTCTAGGGACCGGGAAGGCCAGCGCAGAGTAGCTGTAGCTGCTTTTTCAGTTGACAAACAGCATCGGCTCGGTGTGGCATTGTTAACATTATTGAAAACTTAAGAATTTTAATGATTAAATGCATCAGCCCACAACTCGGAGGCAATTCTGCCCATCCCGCTGACCCCTGAGCACACAAGCGCGCCAATGCTGTACACAGGCACGCACTCACACACACTCGCACACGGTGTGCAGCGGCCCTGACTGTCTAATCTTTAGGCCAAGGACTACTCAAGTAGAAGTATGGCAAACTACGTTTCTTGAAATAGTTTAGTAGGCAGGTTTTTCCAAAGATAACATTACGGAGATCGGAAGTTTTCATTTTTTTCAGCACAAATTTTTTTGCTTTTCGATCGGAGGCAGATCCAGTGTTCATATTTTAATAAGTTTTGCCTTTCTCATAAGCTCTATTGATAGTCATAAAGAAAATTTCTAGGCACAGGACATGTACGCAGAATATAAAACTCACATAGAATCCTAGTTTTCTGAACGAGAAGCTTTATGAATATCACTAGAGCTATAAGACAGGCAAATCATATCAAAATATGAGCATTAAGTCTGCCTCCTATCGAAAGCAATAAAAATTTTTGTATTGAAAAAACGAAAATCTTCAATCTGCGTAATTTATTTTCTTCCTGCCTCCTAAAATTTTCCAAGAAACGATCTATCAAAGTTATACCATTTAGCATGAAGTAATTTATTCAGTTTTTTCTAATTTTTTCGTTTTAAATCGCCAAAACCAAAAGTATGCTGCATGGGTCGCAGAAGCAGTCATATATTTGCGGAGAACAATGCACTGTGTGTGCTTTTCCACATGCAGAAAAGGAAGTTAAGCTAAAAGGTATTTTAGACGGTGCAAAAAGAGGGAATTTGGAAAGCACCGTGGCTGTCTGTTTAAAACTTCATGTAGTCTATATTCACGCTGTTCTCCTCTGCTCGAATCGCATTAAGTTGCCTTGCCTGCGCCACGCTGCCTATTGTCAGTACAGGCTGCCAACAAAAGCAAATATAACTCGGTATTGTGAAATTTCTGTAAGCGCGACAGGCAGCTGCTTCTCATGTTTCATATCCGCTCCAGTTGATGTAGAACTTATGTAACAATTTGTGCCAATTACTGTAAAATATCTTCCTGCACTGCCAGATCTGTGTCACTACCGCAAAACTGTGTCAGATCTGTGTGTGTCACTACCGCAAAACTGTGTCAGATCTGTGTGTGTCACTACCGCAAAACTGTGTCAGATCTGTGTGTGTCACTACCGCAAAACTGTGTCAGATCTGTGTGTGTCACTACTGCAAAACTGTGTCAGATCTGTGTCACTACTTCAAACTGTGTCAGATCTGTGTGTCACTACCGCAAAACTGTGTCAGATCTGTGTGTCACTACTGCGAAACTGTGTCAGATCTGTGTGTGTCACTACCGCAAAACTGTGTCAGATCTGTGTGTCACTACTGCAAAACTGTGTCAGATCTGTGTGTGTCACTACTGCAAAACTGTGTCAGATCTGTGTCACTACTTCAAACTGTGTCAGATCTGTGTGTCACTACCGCAAAACTGTGTCAGATCTGTGTGTCACTACTGCAAAACTGTGTCAGATCTGTGTGTGTCACTACCGCAAAACTGTGTCAGATCTGTGTGTGTCACTACTGCAAAACTGTGTCAGATCTGTGTGTCACTACTGCAAAACTGTGTCAGATCTGTGTGTGTCACTACTGCAAAACTGTGTCAGATCTGTGTCACTACTTCAAACTGTGTCAGATCTGTGTGTCACTACCGCAAAACTGTGTCAGATCTGTGTGTCACTACTGCGAAACTGTGTCAGATCTGTGTGTGTCACTACCGCAAAACTGTGTCAGATTTGTTGTAGCAGTCGTATGAAAATTCTCCTGACTAGTATGAAATTGAAGCCAATCGCAGGGCGAGCGAGGGGCGCACTGGAGCCGCAGCCAGCCAAAACCGGCTGACCTAACAGACAGTGGGGTGGGTGCAACTGGGGGGGGTTGACTCAGACAGAATGGGGGGGTTGACGCAGACAGAATGGGGGGTTGACGCAGACAGAATGGGGGGGGGGTTGACGCAGACAGAATGGGGGGGGTTGACGCAGACAGAATGGGGGGTTGACGCAGACAGAATGGGGGGGGGTTGACGCAGACAGAATGGGGGGGTTGACGCAGACAGAATGGGGGGGTTGACGCAGACAGAATGGGGGGGGGGTTGACGCAGACAGAATGGGGGGGTTGGCACAGGCACGCGGCCGGGAGGGGTGGGAGTGCAGTGCCGGGCACACTTGACCGAGAGCCAGAGATTGCTCATCGGTGCAAGCGCACCCGGGCACAACACATGCTCCGGGGGGTTCACAAGACCAAAAATTCAAAAATTGGAATGCTTGAAACTTTTAGGCAATGTGGAATTTTGTCAACTATTCTGCCATTGTACTCGCTCTTACTGTATTTTAGTTAGAGCTATAAGCATTTTGAACTATTAATATTAAAAAGAATTGATTACATCTGCCCTAATAGGCAGATGTGGCACCGACAGCTCAGCCGCAGCTATTGCGCGGCGCATCTGAAGGTTGCGTACGGCTGTTCAGTCCAAGGGGCTGGGAGGTCGCCACACACACCCTCAATTACCCCAGCTAATGCTGGCACCCATTGAGCAAGTTTCTTGCTCAAGAACAGAAATTGTTGAGTGGGTCGAGAATCGAACCCCAAACCTCCAAGTAACCAAGGCTCGATAATGGCCTGTTCCAGACTCAACATTACTTCTCCATAATATTATTCTCCATATCCGTATAAATATATAAATATAAATATAAATATAAATATCCGTATAACTTCGTATAAATAAACTTTGAAATCGTATCTTGTGAAGAGATAATTTTAAAATAGAAAAGAAATTTTACACAGATGAAACAATTTTACACCCACCTTTCCTTGTACAGGAGTTTGTAAATTTCGAGCTCGGCAAGAGAAAAAAGCAAAGTTTTTTTGCAACGATGCCACTGCATGCAAAGCAGTACTCTCTATGTACGATTTTGTTAACCATAGCCTCCGTCTGTTTCTCACCCCAGGGTGCTCAGCCCAGACCCGTAACTCAGCTTGTGCCAGTTTTGCAACAATTGCCGAAAATGAATGAGAAACATATTTCCATGCGACTTGCATCATGTGAAAAACACAGACGCACGCCAAACTAGGAGTTAGCAGCTCTTCATTCTCTCAGAAAATCGTCTGCAAAACTTCTCTGACAGCAGCTGCTAGGATAGTTAAAACTTAAATACTTGACTCTTCCGAAGCCTAAAAGCAACTTGTATGAAGCGCACCAAGCTGAGTTATGTTACATTCGCGGCTGGCACAATCGCACTGGCCGGACTGTTTCTGCTGGGCATCGTGCTGCAGATGTCGTGTCAGACCGACAACGACGGTGCTTTTGCATCTCTTCGGGCTACGGCTCTGAAAATTGCCAAGCAGTTGTTGCAGGACCAAGGCGATCTGGAGTCCATCGGGCACTTCGTGTACAGCGCCTACTTCGACACCAGACCGACGCTCAACGGTCGCAAGTACGTCCGCGTGATCACTGTGCTCGATACGAAGGCCTACGAGAAGGAGCTCACCTGCCAGTTCATGCACCAGTCCGGTCACCTCTCCTTCAGCACAGTCGCCAAGAGGTCTGCTATCGGCGCTGGCATGGGTCACAAGCAGCACTATTACAAAGAGTTCGTGCTGTCTTGCCCCGTCGCAGATGACCTCAGCTCTGCTACCTTCGTCTTCATTCAAACTGGCGACGCCTCTCTGAGATCGCAGGTGATGCGAGTGAGACACAACCCTCTGTCTCTGGGTCAGAGTCCAAACAACCCTCGTCAGATCATCAACTGCGTGTCGGTGACCTTTGGCAAGCCGGATGAGTACAGACTGATCGAGTGGCTCGAGGCTCAGAGACTGCTCAAGATGGACAAAGTGCAGCTGCACTTTCATCACATGACGAACAAAAATTTTGAATCAGTAGCTCAAGCCTACAGTGCAGAAGGATTTGTGGATGTGAGAAAGCTCGGATGTCCGTTTTGTGAAGCCGGTCAGGAAGAGTCGCTGGGGCTGCTGCTGATGTCTCCCGCCATCAACCAGTGCTTCTATGAGGTAATAGACACGTCATGGTGGACAGTTTTCAGATTCGTGGTGTCACTCGTCCTTCCTTATCGAATTGCAGAACCTCGGCCGCTACACGTACACGGCGGTGTTCGACCTGGACGAGATCATCGTGCCACAGCAGCACCCGGACTATCCCACTCTGCTGAGCGCGCTGGAGAAACGAGCGAACACGAGCTCGTTCGCCTTCAGGAACTGGTACCACTTCAGCGAGCTCGGAGAGGACTCCTCGGTGGACCCCAAGATGTACATGCTCCGGCATCCGTACAGCACGAAACAGGAGAGCCCGCTTGGCTATTCTATCAAATCGATTCACAAATCCTGCTGTGTGGTGGCCTTGCACAACCATTTCAGCTGGGAGGACGTCCCCAAGCCAAACACGAAAGGATCCTGCTACAACGCAGAAGTCAAAATCGGCGTCAATGAGCACTACAAGCGCTGTCACTTAGATAAGGAAACTTGCAAGGAGATGACGGATGTCAAGCATAATAAGGACGGCTTCAGACTCCGTCAGCTGCTGGGCAAGGAGCTTACGGCAGCTTTTCGCGGCAAAGTAAAGCAAATATTTGGCGCAAGTTAAGGCTGATGCAGCGTCCTAAGCCAGCAGTATGGAATTCAGCAATTTCAAGTGATTTATAGAGCGCATTTGCTCTTGTTCCACGTTGTGTTGGTACCGTTGCAGTGCAAGTGCATCCCTCCCTGAGTCATCCCCATGCGTCTCGTCCCCACTTTGATGTCTGCGTGAATCACCCTGTGTGACACACCTCAATGTATGCAATGTGTGTCTCAGCCAGTTGGCTTAAGTCCTAGTTTTCTATTTTATCGTTTAACCCTCTGTTAATTATCCCCTTGCTTGTTGTGCGATGATTGGCTGCAGCCAGGCCATCTCTTGCAGTACATTTTTGTAACTCTGCGCTGTGATTGGCTAATGGGGCTCCGAGCCAGCCTTTCCCCTTGCGTACTGTGGCTAATTTATTTGAGCGCAGCGTCGCTTGCCCCCCTCTCGCGCGCTCGGGCTTGAGATTTTGTTTCACTACCTAGCTGTACAGTTGGAGCTGCCAGCCGTAAACACGGTCTCTTACTGCGAACGCCCAACGTACTTAATAGTCCGTGTAGTTCGGTTCCAGACATACCACATTACGGAATTATCTCAAATATACATCGGTTGAGACGGCAGGCCGCGAGTTTTAAGGACTTACGCCAACTCATCCGTTGCCAACGAAGTAAGTGCTTTGTTCTGTCTTCTTTCATTCGGTTGCCAGAGGCAGTTGAAGGTCTGGTCCAGGTCCAGGTTACCTGTATGCTTGTATTGCATCCTCTGCCTCTTGCCTGCGGCCGTCCTGACACCTTGCTGAAGGCAGCCTGCACCACCTGACGCCCCAGACTCAGTGAGATCGTGAGCTGTGAGCTCTCGCGCCCGTGCGCACGACAGCAAGAACTCGTGTACTTGAGTACTGCACTCTGTATGACCCACCTTACTGGCTTACTGCCTAGACAGGGAATTCAAAGATGCATAATAACAATAAATGATTACACCTGCCTTAATAGGCAGATGTGCAACCGACAGCTCAGCCGCAGCTATTGTGCGGCGCATCTGAAGGCTGCGTACGGCTCAATGCGAAAGGAGAAGCCGGCTCCGTTTTTCAACTGCACAATTCCGAACACCCAAGCACGGATGACATCGTTGGCGACCTTATTCACCCGGTTGCGATTTCATCACTGGTGCAAAGTTCAGCGGTCATCATTGCGTGTCTCCAAGCGGAAAATGGCAGTATCCGCTGCAACTGCTGCTCAACGTAAACTGAGACGGTTGGGTCCCAGTTCGGAACAGGCACAGATACTAGAATAACTAGATGGGCCACTCAGGCATATATACTCGTACTTGACAAAACAGCTTTCTATTTTTAGTTCAGTAGCAATGAAGAATACATAAGCTATTTTATAACAATAAAGGCAGCTGAGATGACTAATAAATTTAGAAGCTTTCAGACGCAAACAGCTTGCTATTTGGTTCAGCAATAATGTACATTAGCCACTGAAATGTACATGGCAGATTTAGGCTGGAACAAGCGAGGAAGGCAATAAAAATTGGGTGGCGGGGCAGGGGTAGAGGTTCTGTGTGGAGTTTGAGGCCTTAATTAAGCTTGGTGGGAAAGAGCCAATAAATGAGCCGTCTTTAAAAATACATTAAAATGCTTCAGTTTAACTTACTACTCAACTGAAAGTAGCTTGCACGCAAATGTGCTGAATGACCCATCGAGCTATTCTAGTATCTGTGTTCACCCAGCTGTAAAATGGGTGCCAGCATTAGCTGGGGTAATTGAGGCTGTGTGTGGCGACCCCCCAGTCCTTGGACTGAACAGCCGTACGCAGCCTTCAGATGCGCCGTGCAATAGCTGCGGCTGAGCTGTCGGTTGCACATCTGCCCACTAGGGCAGGTGTAATACTGTAAATTATTATTATTAAATTGAGTTTGATGATTCTAAGCAGTTTGTTCACAGCGAATGAATACGTGCATACTCATTTCACATCCCTATTTGTTGGTTAACGAACAAATCAGTGCATTTCAGTTTTCTCTAGCGATGTCATTCCGTAAAACATCAAAGTAGGCCGCATGTTAGAACAATTGGTTATTATCGTCGGAAGTGCTTTTTGTCTGATTTTTTTGACTTTAAATGCTGAAAATCACACTCATCTAGTGTGAGCATCGCAGTATAAATATTTGAGACAGTAGAAAATGTAAAGTTCAACGCTGTAATTTCTAGATCTAATTTCTTACAGTAATCAATGCTTGAAAATGCGTCAAAATTATTGAAAAAGTCAAGCATTACCGAACAAACTGTATGAATTGTATTCACTAGTTGACTACACCTATGGAAACAACGTTGTGCACAGAGACTAATCAATACTAGGGTTGGAAAGCGAATGACGTTGGCGGTCGATCCATTAATAACTTTGTCCTCAAACCAAAAAGCATTACTTAGATAGGTCTTACTCCTATTGTCTGGGGTAAAAACAAATCCAAGTAATGGTTTCCGAGGACTAAGTTATTAATAGATCGGCCTACAACTATTGTAGTTTCCCGTCCCTAGTATTGAATGGTTCCTGGCTTTACTATATGAAAATGTGCATATAAGAATATAGTGGAATTCAGCTGACAGAACCAAAGATAATTAAGTTGTTCTGTCGGGAACTATTAGTAATGTTTCGTACTATCATCAAGCATCAAGCAGTATATGAAGTTTGCAAAAAAACTAGAGAGAGTAACTCCTTCGGGTACTCAAGTCACCCAAAAATCTGCTTCACTTTGCTACGAAATGACTCCGTGAGCACCTTGCCGAGCAGTTGACGAAGTCGCAATCCGTATTTTCTGTCTTTCACGTCAGTCATCTCCTTGCAAGTTTTCTCGTCAAAATGGCACTTCTTGTAGTGCTCATTGAGTCCCAGATCGATAGGCACTGGAAGATGACCGCTTTGGGTGTTCGGCTTGGGGACGTCCTCCCAGCTGAAATGGTTGTGCAAGGCCACCACACAGCAGGATTTGTGAATCGATTTGATAGAATAGCCAAGCGGACTCTCCTGTTTCGTGCTGTACGGATGCCGGAGCATGTACATCTTGGGGTCCACCGAGGAGTCCTCTCCGAGCTCGCTGAAGTGGTACCAGTTCCTGAAGGCGAACGAGCTCGTGTTCGCTCGTTTCTCCAGCGCGCTCAGCAGAGTGGGATAGTCCGGGTGCTGCTGTGGCACGATGATCTCGTCCAGGTCGAACACCGCCGTGTACGTGTAGCGGCCGAGGTTCTGCAATTCGATAAGGAAGGACGAGTGACACCACGAATCTGAAAACTGTCCACCATGACGTGTCTATTACCTCATAGAAGCACTGGTTGATGGCGGGAGACATCAGCAGCAGCCCCAGCGACTCTTCCTGACCGGCTTCACAAAACGGACATCCGAGCTTTCTCACATCCACAAATCCTTCTGCACTGTAGGCTTGAGCTACTGATTCAAAATTTTTGTTCGTCATGTGATGAAAGTGCAGCTGCACTTTGTCCATCTTGAGCAGTCTCTGAGCCTCGAGCCACTCGATCAGTCTGTACTCATCCGGCTTGCCAAAGGTCACCGACACGCAGTTGATGATCTGACGAGGGTGTTTGGACTCTGACCCAGAGACAGAGGGTTGTGTCTCACTCGCATCACCTGCGATCTCAGAGAGGCGTCGCCAGTTTGAATGAAGACGAAGGTAGCAGAGCTGAGGTCATCTGCGACGGGGCAAGACAGCACGAACTCTTTGTAATAGTGCTGCTTGTGACCCATGCCAGCGCCGATAGCAGACCTCTTGGCGACTGTGCTGAAGGAGAGGTGACCGGACTGGTGCATGAACTGGCAGGTGAGCTCCTTCTCGTAGGCCTTCGTATCGAGCACAGTGATCACGCGGACGTACTTGCGACCGTTGAGCGTCGGTCTGGTGTCAAAGTAGGCGCTGTACACGAAGTGCCCGATGGACTCCAGATCGATCTGGTCGCGGCGCAGCTGCTGCTGTATGACTTCGCTAGCAGTTTGTTTAAGCTCTGCTGCATGTGGCATGGTTGCTGGTATTCTGAACTTGTCATTGCCTGCAAGTTTGTGCGTGCTTCTTAGAAACAGAATGGTCAGCAGCAGCAAACCGACTCCGAGCAGTATGACTGTAGTGAAGCTTTTGTGCCCGGTGAACTGCGGGTTTTATGCCAGCAACGGTTCAAGGTCAGTTCAAGGACTGCACTTGGGGAGCTATTTTGATTACCTGTTCTCAGCGAGATGAAGATGAAATCACTTATAGTTTGCCTGTACTCTTAATGATAGACTTCAGGACTGTTTCTACAGACAGTCCTTAAATCCATGGTTGCAGGGACCTTGGGCCCGTTCTATAATGCCATCGTAAGATAAGATCGTTCTTAGCTCCTATCTCCGCCGTGTAAAAGTTCCGACGTACGATCGAACTTACGCTACGACAGCTTTATAGTACGACCCCAGTATTTATATCTTGAAAAAGTATGAAACATTCATAGTAATAATTTTATTTCGGAGATCTCTTTTTATTAGCTCTGTGCTGTCTGCAAAGTCAAGTATTTTTACCATTGCAAAATACAACTGCCTTGCCCGCCTCGCTTTGTCGCAGGCCGATGAAAGCTGCAGGTTGAGCATTGCCCCACTGGTTTGTGAGTCTTGCCAGTGCGAGAGGCTTGTCGGTTCCAGTGCAGTTAGGCTTTGAGAATTGGGCTTTGGGCTGCTGAGTAAACCGTATGCTATATAAATTATATGCCCATGTCCCCCTTCCGAGACTTGTCTATGGCTTTAGCGATTGCGCAACAATCCCTTTAGACTTTGAGTTCAATAAGTTTTAGATATTGAAGCTGCGCATAGCAAATCAAACTTGCTGATGCAGATAAAGTGCGAGCACAAGCAGCGCTGAGTTGCTGCGTGCGAGGCTGTACAACAGACCCTACTTTCAGTATCCAGGGAAGTTCGCATTCATTAAAGCATTCTCGATTTTTTCTCTTTAAATTCGATATCTTCAGAATGTTAGACATCATGTTAAAATAATTTCATTTAGTATTTAACATTAAAATTAGTTCTAAAATGGCGCACAGACGAGTCGTGATGGGCTGGGGAGCGCGAAGGCTGCTTCTTCTACGCCGCCGCCCCTATGTGTACTTGCAGCCTTCCGCCACAGAAATTCATTAATTTGGAGTTTTATAAATACGTTTTATGTAGTCTATGGCCGGACCCCATTGCCCAGCTGGCTTCATTGATTGTGGCCGGAAACAAAGACAGGGGAAGGGAAGTGTTTCTGTAGTCTATGGCCGGACCCCATTGCCCAGCTGGCTTCATTGATTGTGGCCGGAAACAAAGGCAGGGGAAGGGAAGTGTTTCTGTAGTCTATGGCCGGACCCCATTGCCCAGCTGGCTTCATTGATTGTGGCCGCAAACAAAGGCAGGGGAAGGGAAGTGTTTCTGTAGTCTATGGCCGGACCCCATTGCCCAGCTGGCTTCATTGATTGTGGCCGCAAATGGCTGAGGACTGGTTTATGGGCGAGGGCGAAGCCTATCGGGGAAGTAACGCGCCCTATGACAATAAATCGTATATTTCTCTCAACCTCGAGAACGGAGATATCCAGCGAATTGGTTTTTTAGGGTAGCTGCATGTTTTTTCTTCCTCTGAATTCAATATAAAGACAGAAACTTGCACTCACCAACATTGTCACTGCGGTTGATATTGCTGCAACAGCTGCAGTGCTGGAATGGCGGGCTCGCACTCGCGGAGTAACCAACAGATATCGACTGGTCGACACAATAGACAGCTTGTTATGCAGCTCGCGACCCGAGCCAAGAAGTTCTAAAAAGCATTTATATGGCAAGGGAATAACCAGCCCAGTTCTTTCTTATACCACAACAAAATCTATCGAAAGCAATGCGCTAATAATCATGTAATAATCTTCCGCATAAACGATTTTTGACTCTCGTGATGTGCATCGGATGGCATTAAAATCGACTTTCAAATTCTGATTAAATATTGGACAACTGTGGTTTCGCCATCCAGACTCCAAGTGGAGTAGTCCATGACGGGGCTATTGTCCGTTCCAGTGCTGGAGGAGGGGCGGTGACTGGGTGCGGGGCATCTTGACTGTCTTGCCTGACCCGAGCAGCCTGGGGATAATGAATAAGCTGTACAGGCGGCCATTGTTAATGCCTGGCTACTGTGCGCGTGGAGACTAAATTCGAGCAGGCTTTTGTGCTAAAAAAGCAACAGAGCTGTTGTGCAGAAGCAGACACGTCGCGTAAACTCTTTGCTATTGAGGCAAGCTGGCTTTTCTGCAAGGCGAGTAACGAAAATGATGAAAATACGGCGTGTCTGTTATCCAATGAAATTGGCCAAACAGTGCACTGAAACAGAGGCACAAAACCTTAATACTTGTTTACCTCAAAGGCCAGATAAAGAACCCAGCTGGGATCAGAATGGGATGAGAGAAGAAAAGAGGAGAGAGGAGAGAGGGAAGTTAAGAGAGCTGAGAAGAGACACAAGGCTTGAGCCGGCCGGATCGATGTTGTGAAGTTTCAAAGGACCCGAGGGCCGGATAGAGAGGCTTAGCGGGCCGCAGTTATGGTCTATTTCATTGAATTTTTCGCTTTGTCGTTTACGCGAAGAGAATAATATTGGGGCAATTTTTCCCCAAAGAGAATGCAGAGAATGCTGTACTGACCTTTTTTAGTACAGTTGGGAGGTGACGCACCACCCGAGAGGGAGCCGACCGTCCTTCACTGAATGGCCATCAGGAGGGGTCCAATACCTGGCGGCGGATCCTCTTTGGAAGGGCTTAGCGTTCTTGCGCTCTTCCCTAATTTAGAGCCGGGGAGCAACAGACTGCGTTTCACTTTTCCCAGTCCTTGGCGCAGGGGAAGCCTATTAGTATCGACCGTCTTAGCAAGACTAAAGCAGCTGCAAAATTTCTAGACTTCTACAGCAGCAGCAGCAGCAGCAACAGCAGCAGCAGCAGCAGCAAAAGCAATGTCGAACGTGAAGGCGGCGGCGACCGTGCTTACTGAGTACGGGCACCGGTCCACTCTGCACGGACTGAGCCACATGTTTCAGAGCGGCGACCTGTGGCGCAAGGCGTTCTGGCTTGTGCTGACCTTCGCAGCCAGCGGGGCCTGCGTCTATCACATCTACGCCACGGTTAGCAACTACCTGGAGTCGCCCATCACCAGCATCTACCGGGACGAAGGCCCGCAGGCCCTGTTCCCCGGCGTGACCATCTGCAACCTGAAGCCCGTGTCCGAGGCGCTGCTTCACGCCGAGGAAGAGAAAGCCGCGCTGTTCCACCACCTGGACCAGGTGTGGAATTTTTTTGATAACTGGCTGTTCGGATTGCGAAGCCGGAAACACAGCGAGACCCGAGTCGAATACAAGGAAAGGCAGCGCGAACTGCTCAAGACGTACACGGACATTTTCTGGGTATCGGACGACACCCGAGAGTTCGGGCTCAGTGACAGACACACGCTGCTGATGTGCCTGTATAAGAACAAGCACTGCAATGCCTCCAACTTTAAATTAGTTCAGCACCACCGTTACTGGAACTGCTACACGTTCCAGCCCCTCGATGGCGACCGCACGATTGACAACAGCGATCAGGACAGCGGGCTGAGGCTGATTCTGTTCACAGACTCAAACTTCGACAGCAACAGGCTGGACGACTCGGTGAATTATCTCCGAAGCATGACCAGAGAGGACGAGATCACCAATCCGTATTCGCTGCGCACGTACTTGGGTCGCGGAAATCGGACCTTAAATCAGGTGCTTACCGGCAACAAATGGGAGGCTGAAGGCCTGAGAATCTTCATACACAATGAGAGCCAGTTTCCCACCACATCAGATATTGCCTTTGACGTGTCCAGCGGCGCCTCAACCACCATTGAGGTCAACACAAAGCAGGTGAACACGTTGAACAGGCCACCATCGCATGTGTGCAACGCAGAAGAGCCGGAGACCATCTCCTATGTGAGGTACTTCGGCCCGAACGTCACTGGACTACGGAGCTATCGTTTAACTCAACCGGAAGCAGTGATGGAGGCCCAGCAGAAGATGATATTTGACAAATGCGGTTGCTACACTCATCTGCTGCCGTTCAAGTTCAACACCAGCTTGTTGTGCCTCTACGCTGATCCGCAGCACAGAATTCACCCTTCCATGGAGTTCATGCAGCGGCTCGCCTGCCACACCAACTCATTCAAACTGGCTGAGCAGAAAACCTCGGAACTGCTGCAGCAGAAAGATGAATACAAGCCTTGCACCAGCTGGAAGCTGCAGGCCACCAAAGTGCAGGTGCCCTGGCCGCGAAGTGACGAGCTGATTGACTTTGTGAACTACGTCTTCATGCCGTCTTACATCGCCGAGCTGCAGAATGAGGACCAGGTTATGCACCTGCTGAAGTCGCGGAACAGCCGGGCCGAGGCCATCATTCGGCACCTGTTCAACCCGGACTGCCGGAAGGAGAATGGCACGGACGCACCCTTGGTAGACTCGTGGTGCATCTCCAGAGCCAAGTTGAAGGCAAACGTTGCCCAGATCTGGATCAAACCTGCCTCGACCCACGCGGGCGTCTACATGGAGGAGTACAGCTACGACTGGCCGGAGGCACTCAGCGAGGTTGGCGGCATCTTCGGCCTGTGGATGGGTGAGGCTGAGGTTTTTGAAGATCTCTGAATTTTTTTATCCCCATTTAACGATCTACTAATAGTAATATGTAGCCCAAGGCCCAGCTGGTTGTACTTAATACAGCCTAGGGCATAAATGCACTCGCACTTGCGGTGTCAGATCCCCGTTGCTAGTGAGCAAAAATGGTAAGAAAGTGCAGCCCGCACACACCCGGGATCCCGCTGATGCCAAGGGACTCGGAGAGCCTCCTTCAACCGTCCTTCTCGGTGCAGCAGCAAAGCGAAATGTCAAGCTTCGAGCCAACGGCGCGCCAGGCCGGTAATCTATTCCCAGTCTTGCATTTCTCCCCCTGTCTCTGCCTCGCTTCCTGCCTGCCTGCCGCAGATGGCTGCGATAAGACAAATTGCACAGGTAGGCCTGTGCCGGGTCTAGAGAGGCCAAACTACATGTGCATTTTCTGAGGGAGGCGAATTACGAAATTAGTTGTCGAAGTGGATCCACTGTGCATAGCAAGGCTGGAATACCCACCAGCATTGCCCAGCATCTATATAAAATAAACCCAAGCTGTGCATTTCGGTATCTGTCTCGGAGCAGAGCTTCAATTTATCTGCACAAGCGGGCTCTCCGGCAAAGGAGGGTCGCAAGACAGCTTGCTAGCGGCTGTTCCTGCCAGTCTCTGCAGTCAGTCGTCCCCATATTCCAATTCTCCCATCGCGAAGTCCTGCCCAATACTTATTGGTTGATGGGGCAACCGTACCGCAGCTGTCAAGTGAACAACAGAGCCCGAAACTCTTGCCCCCCCTCTGGCATGACCAGCCCATCAGTAAGTGATTTTTGCGCACTCGAACACACAGAACGTCACCATGTGGAAACGTCGTACTCTGTGTGAACTGCGCTTTCAAACTATTTGAAGCTGCAGGAAGCTGAATGAGCTCTGGCCGAACGCGCCATCACTGTGCCACCCAGCTGACACCAACCCATCCCCAGCTGACACCAACCCATCCCCAGCTGACACCAACCCATCCCCAGCTGACACCAACCCATCCCCAGCTGACACCAACCCATCCCCAGCTGACACCAACCATCCCCAGCTGACACCAACCCATCCCCAGCTGACACCAACCCATCCCCAGCTGACACCAACCCATCCCCAACTGACACCAACCCATCCCCAGCTGACACCAACCCATCCCGAAGCTGACACAAACGCATACCCCAGCTGACACCAACCCATCCTCAGCTGACACCAACCCATCCCTCCAGCTGACACCAACCCATCCCTCCAGCTGACACCAACCCATCCCTCCAGCTGACACAAACGCATCCCGAAGCTGACACAAACGCATCCCGAAGCTGACACCAACCCATCCCCAGCTGACACCAACCCATCCCGAAGCTGACACAAACGCATACCCCAGCTGACACCAACCCATCCTCAGCTGACACCAACCCATCCCTCCAGCTGACACCAACCCATCCCTCCAGCTGACACCAACCCATCCCTCCAGCTGACACAAACGCATCCCGAAGCTGACACAAACGCATCCCGAAGCTGACACAAACGCATACCCCAGCTGACACAAACGCATACCCCAGCTGACACAAACGCATCCCGAAGCTGACACAAACGCATACCCCAGCTGACACAAACGCATCCCGAAGCTGACACAAACGCATACCCCAGCTGACACAAACGCATCCCGAAGCTGACACAAAGCCATATCCCAGCTGACACAAAACGCATCCCCCCAGCTGACACAAACGCATCCCGAAGCTGACACAAACGCATACCCCAGCTGACACAAACGCATCCCGAAGCTGACACAAAGCCATATCCCAGCTGACACAAAACGCATCCCCCCAGCTGACACAAACGCATCCCGAAGCTGACACAAACCCATATCCCAGCTGACACAAAGCGCATACTCGCCTGCCCCGCAGGAATTTCGCTGCTCAGCGTCATGGAGTTCATCGAGCTGCTGTGCATCCTGATGAGCGTCTGCACCAGCCGAGACGCGGGCAAAAGGTCTTCAAACGTTGGCAGTGCAGCAGCCTCTCGAAACAGGTAGCTCAAGTTTAAGCGACCGAAACGCTTCTTTGGAAAAGGATACGACTACTGCAAGTAATATACGGGACATCTGCATCGCTAAATCATTTCAGGATGCCGCAAGATTTCGAAGCCATACTAAGGTACCTGGCGAGTCTGGAGGACGAAGAGATGAGGGAGCCGGTGCGTCAGCTGCAGTACCAGCGGCAACAACCTCAACAGCAGCAGCAGCCGCAACAGCAGCAACAGTTGAACTCAGCCAGAGCGGCAAGGGAGCCATCAGGCAGGCTTGGATTGCAGCTGATACCGTAGAGAGCCTCAACAGACTGTTGCGCTGAGGCGGTCACCAGAAAGCCAAAAAAGCCTTCATGCTGTAGGCCCATACTGTGTCTTTGTACCTGCACTGTGCTACAGACCTCTCTACAGACCTATTCTCTACTCAATAGAGAATAAATACTTGTACATTGCAGACAGCTAAATTTCGATACGATAATAACTGAATGCTCAAAATACGTGAGATCAGAGCGGAACCCATAGCGAATGTATAATTTATTTTGGGTAAAAAATCAACTCGTAATTATAATGTGCCCAATGAGGAAAATTATTGCCTTAAAAAAGCAGAGTATTGCGTTGATGTCGTATTTTAACAGGTGATTGAGAAAAAATATTTTCAAAGAAGATTTTCACTGGATTTGGTTATTTTTTTCTGGTGCGGTTACTAAATTTGATTGCAGACTCTTCTGCAATTTTTTAGCAAAAATTTCCCCTTTCACCCACCACTGTTTCACCCACTACCCCATTCACTAACAACCCCACTTCAGCCATCACCCATTTCACTCACCACCCCATTTGACCACACCACCCCATTTTACCCACCACCCATTTCACCACCACCCCATTTCACCCACCACCCCATTTCACACACACCACCATTCCACAAACCACCCCATTTTACCCACCAGCCCATTTCAACAACCAGCCCATTTCGCCCATCACCCCATTTCACCCACCACCCCATTTCACCACCACCCCATTTCACCCATCACCGCCATTTCACCACCACCCATTTCACCCACCACCCCCATTTCACCCACCACCCATTTCAATCACCCCCCATTTCACCCACCACCCATTTCACCCACCACCCCCATTTCACCCACACACCTCAATGCAGATCCCGCAGGTGGCGCTTACAGCTAAACATCCACAGAACGATGCTTTTCACTGTTTTAATAAACTAAAAACGACAAAGCAAACGAATAAAAAACAATATCGCGGGTGTTGTGCCGGGGGACACGGGAACGCAGTATAAAAAACCAAGTAAAAAAAACTGTTTGAAAAATTATTTCATGCACAGAGACAAGTAGCTACTTAACTCTGATCGCATCAGATTAACCAACAAACTATCTTATCAACTTGACCTCCCAGTGCATCAGTCCTCCAGCTTGACCTCGCTCAGGTCGCACTTGCTGTGCTCAGGAAGCACAGATCCGGCCACTTGTCGCTGGCCCGGCCACGGTAGGCAGGAGTCCGGCCGCGGGCACCCCGGCCGCTGGCGGACGGTAGGCCGAATACGCCACGTCCTGCAGAACCTCCCGGCCCGAGAAGAAGTACAGGCCGCCATCGGCCAGGCGAAAGTACACGGAGTCCACTGGCGTCTGCAGCGGCTTGTCCCCAGGCGCGGTTTGGGAATCTGTCAGCAATTCTGCGGACCGACTCGAGCAGTTGTTGAATTTTGAAGCGCCTGGCTGAGCCGGGTTGTAATGAACACCTGAGGTGGCGGGGGGCGACTGCTCAGTTTGCAATTATTGAAAACAAAACCAAAAGACACAAGAGCGCTTGATAGATGCAGCTCTGGTCGAATGAAATGTCGCCGTCTATGAATGAAGAAAATTTTTCTGTATCTCAGTTTTTATGCTCTATTTCTAGGAATCCTCGCGACAGCCGACACAACTGCAAGCAGCCATATCCACACGCTCACACAGGGTGTACAAAAGCCCTGACTTTATCATCGTCAGGGCGGCGTTTTACGAACACCAAAGTTCATCTTAAGATCAAACTAAGGATTGAGTTTAGGATCGACGTGTTCTATGAAGATAAAAGTCGATCTTAGCTGGGATCACTAAGGTCTGACCTAATGAAGATAAGATCGAACTTACGACTGGTGCGTTTTAGCAAGAGACACTGTCTATGACCAAAAACTGTCATGATCAAATCTTAACTTTAGGACACAATCTAGAGTTGTCCTAAGTTTCAAGTCGCTATCTGAACAGCAGAAGCCGATCTATTGGAATGAAATGTTTGCCGTTTTAATTGCTCGTCGTGCGAATGCCGAGATGCATATATAAAACGGCTAAAGTTTGACGCCACCGGAATTAGTCTATGCACACCCTATCTTAAACAACCAAAGCTCGACCTTAGCTAAGATCGAGTTAGAATGACTCCTAGTGTTTGTAAAACGCATTTACGGCTCAGTCTTAAGTTCGAGCCTAAGTTGGAACTTAGGAGTTCAGTCTTAGACGGCAGTTCGTAAAACAACCCCCTCAGGCATGTACACTCTCTGCGTCTTTTAATATTGGTCCTCATGAGGCGAGAATCAGCTTGAGCGTCAGGTCAGCCTTCTCGTGTATAATAGCACTGCGATTAGGGAAAAGTTCCTCAATCCCCAGATTCCAGGCTCACAGCCTCCTTAGTAGAAGTCATTGCAAATGGTAACTGAAAAGATTCCTAACTCACCCAGATGCCCTTGAAAAAGTGCACCAGCCGGTTCCGTAGTCGTAGAAGGCGCTGTCGATTCTGTCCGGACGCTGTACGGTAGCCCGGCTTCGGCCGAAATTGTCCGCGATTTCTTCGGTAGCCCGGCTTTGCGGCCGTCTTGGCGCTGTCGAATTCCAGGAATTCGCCGCCTGGCCGAGGGGTGCGGGAGTGGGAGGCTTAGGGGGATGGAATGTCCGGGTATGGATGGAATGTCGCGGTATGATGAAATGTCGCGAGTATGGGATGGAATGTCCGGGTATGGGATGGAATGTCGCGGGTATGGATGGAATGTCCGAGTATGGGATGAAATGTCCAGGTATGGGGTGGAATGTCTGGGTATGGGATAGAAGTCTGGGTATGGTTGGAATGTCTGGGTATGGGATGGAATGTCTGGGTATGGGATGGAATGTCCGGGTATGGGTGGAATGTCCGAGTATGGATGGAATGTCCGGTATGGATGGAATGTCCGGGATGGATGGAATGTCCGGGTATGGGATGAAATGTCCGAGTATGGGATGGAATGTCCGGGTATGGATGAATGTCCGGGTATGGATGGAATGTCTGGGTATGGGATGGAATGTCCGAGTATGGCATAGAATGTCCGGTATGTGGAAAATGTCCGGGTATGGTATGAATGTCCGGGATGTGATGAAATGTCCGGGTATGG
>NIVC01000145.1:0-36595 GCA_002269645.1 Macrostomum lignano | reverse complement strand
GCAGTTCTAGCGGTCAGCTGTTAATTGGGGAATTCGGATAGTTGCCAGCGGCGCTGATGAGGTGCGTCAAACTCTTGACCGCTTGAGGCGCCAAACTCTTAGATGCTTGAGGCGCCAAACTCTTAGATGCTTGAGGCGCCAAACTCTTAGATGCTTGAGGCGCCAAACTCTTAGATGCTGGAGGCGCCAAACTCTTAGATGCTGGAGGCGCCAAACTCTAGATGCTGGAGGCGCCAAACTCTTAGATGCTGGAGGCGCCAAACTCTTAGATGCTGGAGGCGCCAACTCTTAGATGCTTGAGGCGCCAAACTCTTAGATGCTGGAGGCGCCAAACTCTTAGATGCTTGAGGCGCCAAACTCTTAGATGCTGGAGGCGCCAAACTCTTAGATGCTTGAGGCGCCAAACTCTTAGATGCTTGAGGCGCCAAACTCTTATTAATGATTGAGCGCCAAACTCTTATTAATGATTGAGGCGCCAAACTCTTATTAAATGATTGAGGCGCCAAACTCTTATTAAATGATTGAGGCGCCAAACTCTTATTAATGATTGAGGCGCCAAACTCTTAGATGCTTGAGGCGCCAAACTCTTAAATGCAGACAGTTTTACATTAGATGGTTACCAAACCCCAGATGATTTCAATGGCTTGTTGAAAACTGCCATGACTAATGTTAACTGGGTGAATTGAATAAATTTTGACCCGGTTCATCGATGCCAGAGCGCTCTTTTCTTAGCAGGAAAAACAATAATAAATCCAACTAAATTTGAGTTACAAAGGCTAATCTGCTTCTGTCGTATTAAAGCAGATCAAATAAAAATGTCTACCTGTCTACTTCTCTCTCCACTGTCTACTTCTCTCTCCCCTGTCTACTTCTCTCTCCACTGTCTACTTCTCTCTCCCCTGTCTACTTCTCTCCCCATCTGTCTACTTCTCTCCTTATCTGTCTACTTCTCTCCCCACCTGTCTATTTCTCTCCCCATCTGTCTACTTCTTTCTCACCTGTCTAATTCTCTCCCCATCTGTCTACTTCTCTCCTCACCTGTCTACTTCTCTCTCACCTGTCTAATTCTCTCCCTATCTGTCTACTTCTGTCCCACCTGTCTGCTTCTCTCTTCCCTGTCTACTTCTCTCTCCCCTGTCTACTTCTCTCTCCCCTGTCTACTTCTCTCCCCGCCTGTCTATTTCTCTCCCCATCTGTCTACTTCTTTCTCACCTGTCTAATTCTCTCCCCATCTGTCTACTTCTCTCCTCACCTGTCTACTTCTCTCTCACCTGTCTACTTCTCTCTCACCTGTCTACTTCTCTCTCACCTGTCTAATTCTCTCCCCATCTGTCTACTTCTGTCCCACCTGTCTGCTTCTCTCTTCCCTGTCTACTTCTCTCTCCCCTGTCTACTTCTCTCTCCCTGTCTACTTCTCTCTCACCTGTCTAATTCTCTCCCAATCTGTCTAATTCCCTCCCTACCAGTCTACTTCTGTCCCCACCTGTCTACTTCTCTCTTCTTAGTCTACTTCCCTCCTCACCTGTCTACTTATCTCACTCCTTCTCCCTTCTCCACTCCAACAAGTACATCCGCTCTCTCACTCACCCAAGCAGCGCCTCCTACACACGATCGCGCCCACTCCGAGGCCCAGTATGAGCACGAAGGCGCACGTGACCGACGCCAGGCCAGCGGCAATCAGCAAGCTGTCGGAGCTGCCACCGCCGCCGCTCCCGCCGCTCCCAGCGCCTTCGGCTCTGTCGCCGCCGCCGCCAACTTTTGTCGGCCACAATTTCGACGGAGCGTCGATGACAGACGTAGTTGAACTGTCCGACGCCGCAGCCGCCGCCTCCGCGTCTGTCGACACCGTCACCGTCAGAGTTTCCGTCGATTCTAAAGCCGGCGTACCGCCGTCCCGAGCTCGAATCCGCAGATTGAGCGGCCGGCCAGACAGGAGACTGGGTGGCAGCGGCCGCACCAGCACGAGGTGTCCGGTGTCCGCGTCCAGGTGGAACGGTAGTGTCTCCTCCGGCGGAGACAGAATCGAATAGCGAACCTTGCCGTTGCCATGGGAACCAGCCTTGGGATCGTCGGCGTCGACGGCCAGTAGGGTGGCAACCGAGCTCGACACTCGAATATTTGGTCGAATCCGAAGGCTGCTGTTGCCAGCGGACGGATAGACGAACCTTGGCCGGCAGTCGTTCACGTCGTCGACTTCGACGACGACTTCTGTGGTCGCCCGACGACCTCGAGCATCGAGGACATCGACGAGGAACTGGTGCTTGGCGCGGAGCTCGCGGTCCAGTTGGGCCTCCAGAGTCAAGCGGCCGTCTCGATCGTCCAAGCGGAACAGGCGAAAAATTTCGGATGTGTCGCTTGACTCGGTTGCTATGCGGTAGCTAAGGCGGCTCGAATCGATCTGTTCGGCGACGGTGGCGTTGATGCGACCGATCACGTGACCTTCAGGGGATTTAGTTAGTGAGTCACCTGATTAGCTAGTGAATCACCTGATTAGTTAGTGAGTCACCTGATTAGCTAGTGAATCACCTGATTAGTTAGTGAGTCACCTGATTAGTTAGTGAGTCACCTGATTAATTAGTGAGTCACCTGATTAATTAGTGAGTCACCTGATTAGTTAGTGAGTCACCTGATTAATTAGTGAGTCACCTAATTAGTTAGTGAGTCACCTGATTAATTAGTGAGTCACCTGATTAATTAGTGAGTCACCTGATTAATTAGTGAGTCACCTGATTAGTTAGTGAGTCACCTGATTAGTTAGTGAGTCACCTGATTAATTAGTGAGTCACCTGATTAATTAGTGACACCTGATTAGTTAGTGAGTCACCTGATCAGTTAGTGAGTCACCTGATTAGTTAGTGAGTCACCTGATTAATTGGTGAGTCACCTGATTAATTAGTGAGTCACCTGATTAGTTAGTGAGTCACCTGATTAGTTAGTGAGTCACCTGATTAGTTAGTGAGTCACCTGATTAGTTAGTGAGTCACCTGATTAATTAGTGAGTCACCTGATTAATTAGTGAGTCACCTGATTAATTAGTGAGTCACCTGATTAATTAGTGAGTCACCTGATTAATTAGTGAGTCACCTGATTAATTAGTGAGTCACCTGATTAATTAGTGAGTCACCTGATCAGTTAGTGAGTCACCTGATTAGTTAGTGAGTCACCTGATTAATTGGTGAGTCACCTGACCAGTCAGGGATTAAGAAGGATATACAATAACTTATTGGGATTTATCAACGGTAAATAATTCTAAATCATCATAAAATTCAATGTCGTATAAAACTGAATATTGATTAGCTAATTATTTGCCTATTAATCTATTTGATTGACGTAGCTTATCAGTGTTTAATCTTATATAATTAATATCTGTCTAACATTTGGTCCGATATATCTTCATCAGAGAATGCGTTTATTTTTTTCTCATTTTTGTCTGTCTGAAAATTCTCCTACAAAGTTTTTTTGCAAATTTGTCTCTCTAAAGTGTGTGAGGAAGAAATTAAATTTAATTTTGCTGCACTAATTGAATGCCTATGTATCAAATTTAAAACTAAGCTCCATCACTGGGGAAAAAACAGATGAGCTCTGCAGGGTGGTAAACGTAGAGCGAAGTGTGTTATGGGGATTAAACTGATGAGGCTGGAGGCTGGGAGTTTCACTTCCCCCTATGTCTGCCGATAGATGATTGATGAAAACTGGTTGGCCCAGCTGAGAGGCTTGACAGACTGACCTCACAGCTGCCGCATCTTTTGCCGAAATATATGATTGACAGAATTTCATTTCTCCCCGGCTGGCAGGCAGCCTTGGCACTGAGTCTGAGCTCCCTGGAAGCAGTACGGGGATATTAGAACTGGGGAAGAGGGAGAAGAGAGAAGAAACTGGGGCTAGAGTGAAGAGAAAGAGAAAGAAGAGAGGCAGAGGGTGCGAGAGGAAGAATAGAGAAGTAAGAAAGGGGTATGAGGGTGGCAGAGGTGTAGAGGAGGGATGAGGGGTAAGATGTGGCGGGGTGAGGGTGATGGGTAGAGGGGTGTGGGGTAAGGAGTGGCGGGGTGAAGGGTAAGGGGTAGAGGCGTGAGGAGTAAGGAGTGGAGGGGTGAGGGGTAAGGGGTAGAGGCGTGAGGGGTAAGGAGTGGAGGGGTGAGGGGTAAGGGGTAGAAGCGTGAGGGGTAAGGGGTAGAAGCGTGAGGGGTAAGGGTAGACGCGTGAGGGTAAGGGGTAGAGGCGTGAGGGGTAAGGGGTAGAAGCGTGAAGGGTAAGGGGTAGAAGCGTGAGGGGTAAGGGGTAGAAGCGTGAGGGGTAAGGGGTAGACGCGGGTAAGGGGTGGCGGGGTGAGGGGTAAGGGGTGGCGGGTGAGGGGTAAGGGGTGGCGGGTGAGGGGTAAGGGGTAGACGCGTGAGAGTAAGGGGTAGAAGCGTGAGAGTAAGGGGTAGAAGCGTGAGGGGTAAGGGGTAGAAGCGTGAGGGGTAAGGGGTAGAAGCGTGAGGGGTAAGGGGTAGAAGCGTGAGGGGTAAGGGGTAGACGTGGGTAAGGGGTGGCGGGGTGAAGGGTAAGGGGTGGCGGGTGAGGGGTAAGGGTGGCGGGTGAGGGGTAAGGGGTAGACGCGTGAGAGTAAGGGGTAGAAGCGTGAGAGTAAGGGGTAGAAGCGTGAGGGGTAAGGGGTAGAAGCGTGAGGTGTAAGGGGTAAGGGGTAAGGGGTGAGGTGTAAGGGGTGAGGGGTAAGGGGTGAGGGGTAAGGGGTGAGGGGTAAAGAGTAGAAGCGTGAGGGGTAAGGAGCTGCGGGATGAGTTGCAAGGGGTGGCGGGGTGAAGGTTAAGAAGTAGAAGATAAGTAGAGGGAATATGAGAGATTTAGGTAGACAAATTATACAGAGTAAGAAAGAGGAAGAGTGATATCCTGAAGACATATTCCCCGAAAAAAGGAAATCCGAAAATTTAACGACAAAAAAGTAATTATGGCAGTTAATTCTTCTAAACAGTTAACACTTAGGTGTGTCATAACCTCACCTCGAACCGGTCTCACCATTCCTGCAGCATTTTATGCGCAAGTAATACGCCATCAAGGGGCTCAAATTAGACAAAGAGAGAAAAAGCAAAAGGCCCCCCTTTGAAACAGACGGCGCTGTCGGCAATCTCTTTAATGCCCGGTTACCGGCCATCTAGGGGCAGGCGGCTCTCAGCTCTCTGTTATAGGGTTGAGTAGCTTGAGTGGCGGGGGGCTCTCACATTCGGATCACTGAGCAGCTCTGTAGCCATGCGGCTCTGATGAAAAACTACAGCTAATCCTATTACCCTTAGTGCGTTGAGTCTTTTTTCAAAAAGGGTAGAAAGAGAGATGTTGATACCCGTTTGACCGTGAAAAAATATATTTTATACATCCAATGCATATGCATTTACCACGTGTTTTTACAAGCTTACCAATATCTATCTTAATCAATGCTCACGGAAGGAGGCTGGTGTGCAGGAGGGCGAAGATGGAGAGAGTTGAAGAGAGTTGGGAGATGGGGGAAGAGGATGGAAGGTTAAAACAGCAAAGAGCCCTCAAACTGGTGAGTTGCACCTGCCGTGAGTAGGCAGACTTCATCTTTCTCTCTCGCTCTCTCTCTCTCTCTGCTTTCCCTTCCGACTCTCTGACGGATGGCCGAGCTGATGTAGCTGGACAGTTGCAGGACTCAACACAGCAGCAGTTAGAAGTTTGAACAAAGTGCTCAAAACTCAACTTAGCGATAGCTAGTCCCAGGTCTCGTCTCGGCTGGATTACGATACTGGAGTATTAGTCAGGTGTGAGAAGAAATCCTACCGGGAAATATGAAACGGTGGCTTAGCGACTACTTTCTGTAGCGCAACTCAGAGTACGTTGGCTTCTCCGTCTTTTTCTGGAGCTTTTTCTTTGCTTTTGCTTGGCATATCGAACGAAACTTGGAATTGGGTGAAACCAGATCTGCTAGATCCCAGGATCTTTCCACACCTATCTGGTGATCACTGGGACTATGGGATCGAATAATTTCAAATCGAAATATACCGCCTTATAATTATAAATATCATACTCGAAGTAGGAGGGCTGCGGAAAACCTGACAAAACACCTTCGCCCTTCGGTGACATCTTCCTACAACAACCACTGACGCAACAATCAAAATCCAGACTGAGAGAGTCAGGAGATGTCTAATCCAGACTGAGAGTCAGGAGATGTCAAATCCAGACTGAGAGAGTCAGTAGATGACAGATCAAGACTGAGAGAGTCAGGAGATGACAAGTAAAGACTGAGAGAGTCAGGAGATGACAAGTAAAGACTGAGAGTCAGGAGATGTCAAATCCAGACTGAGAGTCAGGAGATGTCAAATCCAGACTGAGAGAGTCAGGAGATGACAAATTTCGACTGAGAGAGAGTCAGGAGATGTTAAGTATGCAGACTGAGGAGTCAGGGGATGTCAAATCCAGTCTGAGAGAGTCAGGAGATGACAAATTTCGACTGAGAGAGAGTCAGGAGATGTTAAGTATGCAGACTGAGGAGTCAGGGGATGTCAAATCCAGTCTGAGAGAGTCAGGAGATGACAAATCCAGACTGAGAGAGTCAGGGGATGTCAAATCCAGACTGAGAGAGTCAGGAGATGACAAATCCAGACTGAGAGAGTCAGGGGATGTCAAATCCAGACTGAGAGAGTCAGGGGATGTCAAATCCAGACTGAGAGAGTCAGGGGATGTCAAATCCAGACTGAGAGAGTCAGGAGATGACAAATCCAGACTGAGAGAGTCAGGAGATGAGAAATTCAGAGTGAGAGAGTCAGGACAAGAGAATTAAAAGAGGAGAGTGGGAATGACAATGGCAGAAAATCAGAATTAGGGACGGCAGATTTAACAGGCTATCAGAGCGCGCCAGCTGGCATCATAAACTACGGGAGCTGGGGATGACGCCGGCCGCCGCCGCCGCAGTCTCCTAAAAAAGCGCAAACTATACTAAACACAATCGCCTGACAGATACACCTCGCGTTAGCTCACGACACGATCTTTGCGTCCCATGGTCGCAGCACCGTATACTGTAAGCCTACAGCTTCCTACATCAGTTTGGTTTCATGTTGCTGTTCTAACGCGCGCGGGTCAAGTCCTGGAGACATCTACATCTATACAGAGAGACAAAAAACATTGCTTAGGGAAGAGTTATGCTGCATTCCTGCATGCTGCGAGGGTGCAGGCACGGATAGAGATATGGAGCGGGTGCGTGCTGTAGTTAAGAGAGGGTCTGTCGTTGTTTTTTTGGGGGGGGGGATTCACAGCAATGCGACACGCCTTGATACATGCGGCAGCGCCAGCGTCTCACACATCAAAACCCTGTTCTGAAGTTTGGCCATAAAACTTATACGCCCAGCACCGCCACCCCCACCGGGAGGTTGGGGAGGCTGGCGGTACTGCATTATTACTGTCCCGGCCTCTGCCCAGCGACATCTGGCTAGCGTGAGGGGTCCGCAGCAGCAGCAGCAGCAGCATCATCAATGTTTTGTCGTCGACAGGAATTCCTTATGGAAGGGTGATCCTTTTTCTGCCTACAAGCTACAATTTTACCTTGGGGGGTCATGTTTTATTACCCTTGTATTTCGTGTCAAATCTATTTCTGTAGTCTAAAGATGCGGATGCGCAAGTTCAGATACACTTTTGAGCCTTGCAGAGCCACAAGAAATGACCTCTTGGAAGTCTTCGGGTGCTCCGCAGTCATATTAACTTCTAGAGTTATCACTGTCACATCCGGGATCTTCTAGAGCCATCAGTGTGATATCCGGGATCTTATAGAGCCATTACTATGACATCCGGAATCTTCTAAAGCCATTAATCTGCCATCCGTGATCTTTTAAGAGTCATCACTGTGACATCCGGAATCTTCTAGAGCCATTACGTTGACATCCGGGATCTCCTGGAGCCATCACTCTGGCATCCGGGCAGGGACTACTCAAACATCGGGACGGGTAACTAGGCAAATCATGGCGAAGTTTTTACGAGGCTGGTTTGTTAGCAGCTGACGAGACTGGCTGGCTCATTTGTATAGAGCGATACTTTGTTGTCTATGATTATTTGAAGCTTGTGATACCGTTATTTCCACTGCAGTCTAGCAGGGATGCTTGCATTGTCAAAAACCAGCCTTTAGGATAATGCAATCGTCTATGGTTAAACCATGAGCACATTTATTTATTTTTTCACTTAAACTTCAGGATAATGATTTCAAACTCGGGATAATGGACGCCTATTTTTAGAACAAAACAGCAAACACCAACAACAAAAGATTAGCGCTATGGAAAGTTAATTGTGCAGTATCAATATGGCGCAATTGTCATAGTGCCGAAGACCATTACAGATTGCAATTGTTGAAAGTGCAGTTGTTCATAATAAAGATATTCCGACCGTTCATCTGACGACCATCAGACACGCTCACTGCTTCTTGCACGATGGAACTTTGGATGCTGATGTCAGCAGGCATTGTTACTTGACCGTGGGTCGCGGCGCTTTGTCCCATGTTCAACGCACGCGACACTGCATCGCTGCATTGTTGCAGGGACTTGTCCCGTTTAACTGCCAGGTAGCGCCGGACCGTGCTCTCGGACTTTTGACCCGTGATAGCCATGATCTCGCTCATCGAATGCCCAGCCGATTCCAGGTCTCAAGAAAGTGCAAGAAGTTCAAAAAGTCTTCGTTATCTTTCATGTCCTTCTGAGATGTGGAAAGTCTTGAGATCCAATTGAGTTCGCTGCTAGATACGTTGGCTAAACTTTCGACAGGCAGATTGCCCCAGTTGATCGGATATGACGTCTGGTTCTCCATGGCCAAGCGAATGTAGCTATTTACGTTTTATTCTCTCTTTCTCTCCACATCTCCTTCCTTTCCACCCTCTTAACCCCCAGCCTGTTGCAACTTCGTTGTCTATGGCCCAAACTCCAGTAAACCACCTCAGTCTTTATGTCTCTCTCTCCTCGGTAACCCCTCTCTCCTTTCGATGCCCTTTTTGTCTATGGCCCCACTGAAATTCGACAATGTGCGCGCACTCATGAGCCGGACTATTATCCTAAAGTCTCACTTACGAATAACCAACCATTATATTATAGCAGCTAAGTTTCTGGCAGACGCGTAGGACAAGCTCGATTTTTCTGCTTGTGTTGTTGGCATCAATGCCAAGAAAGTGCAGCGTTGTTGGCTGCAAGTCAAATTACGAGTCCGAACGATTAGCTACGCAAGTCCATCTGTTTCCGAAGGACTCGGTTGAGCGAGAGCGATGGAAAAAGGCCCTGCCGAACATCCTAGAGGTAGGCGCTATTTACTATAAGGTAAATTGTGCTAATATATTATATGCAAATTTTTCCTTTATTCGCAAGTGTTTTTTCCTTTATTCCGCCTTTCAGTCCGTAACAGATCACATGGGAATCTGCGCCAAACACTGGCCATCGGACACAACAATGGTGAAAAAGCGACGATTTGAAGCACTAAAGGACCCGCCTTCTATTTTCAATGGTGTTCCTCCGTCTTGCCTGGTCCAGAACCAAGGTATGACTATACTTTGAATACCTATTTGTACTTTAGACTTTAGCATTTGGTTCATATAATCTAAACTTCCTCAAAGTTCCCACCATAAATGTTTTTACATTTTAGAACGCAATAGGGATGTGAGGACGAGAGGTGTTCTCTCTGACGCACGAGGTGGCTTAGCGGATGAATTAGAGGAGTTTCAGCTGAGCGACACCATATCTTCGTGGAATGGTTTCTGTGACTCCGTACAGGACTCTGAAATAGCCAAACGCCACTCCTTAGTGGTTACATTTTTTCAGCAGGATTTATAAATGTTTTCATTGGACTCCAATGGCGACATGCTTATTTGATTATTTATTTCGCCAAATTTTGCTGTTCGCGCCTACATAATGCACACGCCAGTTAGTGTTCGCGACCTACTTGGATTTCAACCCACGCTGAAGTTTTGGTCGCAACTGGATGCAATTATCGTACGATGCAACAACTCTGAGTTTTCAGTTGAGAACGAGATTTCGTATTTCATGAAAAGCAACATATTCGCCATGGACAGCGCAGCGCTAGAGATTTCGAATCCAACTATTAAATTCTTGCTTGAAGAGTTAAAGCTAACACTGGACTCACCGATGTTTGAGTAGTCTCTGCATCCGGGCTCTTCTGGAGCCATCACTGTGATATCCGGGATCTTCTGGAGCCATCACTGTGATATCCTGGATCTCATGGAACCATTACTGTGACATCCGCAATCTTCTGGAGCCATCACGGTGACATCCGTGATCTTATAGAGTCATTACTCTGACACAGGTGATCTTCTAAGAGTCGTTACTGTGACATCCGAGAATTTCTAGAGCCATCACTCTAACATCCGGGATCGTCATAAATTATCACTTTGCTATCTACATTAGCTTAATTCACCACAAAGTCCTCCCTGGAAGATAAGTGTCTATCTGTCGCCACTACCATTATGTTGCCTTATCCAAGGCTAAAGCCATATGTCGGCCTTAGCCGTGCAGAACCAAGAAATGGTTGATTGACGGCTTAATAATCTTCGATTTTACTCGATCGAACTAGTTTAAAACTAGCGAGAGGCGTGCAGAGCCTCCTGATTTGCCGTGTTTCCAAGAGTCTGCTTCCGCCTGTTTGCCGAATTGATTTTCAAACCCTCAGAAGCTCCGCCTGCTGGTTAAACAGCGGCTTCTGTGAAACAATGGGGGCACTGTTCTGATTAAATTGTTTTTGCAATTTTCCTTGCACCTGCCCTGGTCTTTTGTGAAGTCTTCTTTGGCTAAATTTATCGCTAAAATTGTTCTGCGCTCCGGGGTAAGTTTTAATAATTAAAATCTGCTCAAAGAAAAAAGCGTTAAATAAATTTGTTTATGAGGAAATCGTTAAAGAGGAGGAGAACTGTGAGCAAGCGTGTTTTTTTCTATCAATTCATTTTCTCCAGTCTTGTCAGCAAGGCACTTTGATTGGCATGTCTGATCTTGTCAGTCACACACTTTGATTGTCATTTCTGATCTTGTCAGTCACATATTTTCTACATGTACTTCAGTATGTCATTAGATCTTGTCAGACACTTGTCAGACGCTATGGAAAACAAACCCCTTAAGCACACCGATGTCTCACCAACAACGGCATCCTCCATGACCCGGAAGTGGAATCTGTCCCGCACAAAGGGACCGTGGTTGTTGTCGCCTTCAACCAGCACTATAACAGTTGCCGTGCTGCTCAATGACGGCTCTCCCTGATCCCTGACTCCGGCCACGAACTTGTGCCGATCCTGACGCTCCCGATCGAGACGTTGAATCAGCGTCGCTTGACCGCTGTCTGACCCGATGCTGAACATGGTCGTGTCGTTTAGCCAGAACGTCAGTCGGCTATTTTTACCTTCGTCTCGGTCTTCAACAGTCAGAGCGAACACTGCAGTGCCCGGCTGAGTGCGTTCGTTCACTCGAAAATGATAAGCCGCCATGGCGAACATCGGCACATTGTCGTTACGATCGAGTACGTCAACGGGAACGGTGAGCTCAGCCGTGTTCTGCGGATGGCCCAGGTCGACGCATCGAACGGTGAGTTGGATTGATCCGGCTGTTGGCGAGTCGGTCTCCCGTCTAACGATCTCGTGGTGACAAGATTGTAGTGAGCTGAACCGCTTTTCGAGCTGAGTTGCTCTAGGGAGAACTTGTCCAGGTGGTTGGTTAGGGAACAGTCGACCTTGAAAATGGACCAGAAACATTTGTTTTCATTTTCTCAATTTGCCTCACCTTACTATTACGGTTTTAATTCAAATCCTGGATATGTTAAGGTCTAAAAAGTTACATCCTTGACTTTCTCGACGCTACAAACTGAAATTGTTGATCTTCTATCGTCTTATATTCTAGCTTTTCTGGAGTCTATTAAGCTTGATATTTAATCTCTTGGAGCTTATCAAGTTTACATCCTTGATCTTCTCGTATCTACAACAATGATCTATAGAGTTTTTTATACACTACAAGTTTGATCTTTTGAGTTAAATTAGATGTCTTTGATCACGTGACCTTACTTAGGTTAAATGATTGATCTTCTGGTTCTATTAAATTTATATATTTGATCTTCAAATGTCCAAAAAGTCTTTGATATTTTAAAGTTCTGTTGAAATATCCGGGATGTTTCTTCCGAGATGGACGATGGTCCTTCATTTCGGTTCACCACTATCATAGAGTACTCAAACAGCATGTTAAACTATCATCCAGCAGTGCACGCACCTGCCCATTAACGCCAGAGTCACTGTCCGTTACAGTCATCAGAGTAACCGTCTTTTTAGCCGGTTCATTCTCCGCCACGCTCAGTCGATCCGTCTCGCTGTTGAGCACAATTACCGGCTTCTCATCGTTGACGTCAATCAAACAAATTAACACCTGCGTGTCACTCTGGCGAGCTGAGCCGCCACCTAGATCCTGAGCCACCACGGTCACGCGGTACTCGCGCTGCCGTTCAAAGTCCAGCGATCCGACTAAGCGAAGGATGCCAGTGTCCGAGTCGACTGAGAACAGCGATCTGATGCGTGCAGGTGCGAATGCGGGTATCGAGTAGACTACCTGACCGTTTGGACCGGCGTCTCGATCTGTTGCTTTCAGTCGCAGTATCTGTAGGAGTTGATGACAGGTTAGAAAAAGCTATGGTTTTAGAGGAATCCATGATCCTGTAATCACTTTTGTGTCCTTGACCTTTTAGGCTAATCTAGGGTCTTCCTAGAGAGGGCCCTCTCCTTTTGACAACCAAACGACGTCAGTAATTTTCTGCTCTGCCATCACACTCTGATATCCTTGATCTTCTAAAGCCATCTCTTTGACATCTCTCAAATATTCTAGGTCAGCACTTCAGTCATCTCTAAAGAGATCTAGAGAGAGCAGAAATCTGCTCAACAAACCTCAGTCCCCGGACTCGCGCTCTCCTCCACGCTGGCCTCGTACTGCTGCTTTTCAAACGTCGGCCGTTCGTCGTTCTCGTCGGCAACTCGGACCACCAGCCACACGGTTCCGTTGAGGGTCGGGAAGCCACCGTCGAATGCGGCAATTTGCATCCGGTAGATGTCCCTCGACTCCCGGTCTAGACGGTGACGAAGGTACAACCGCAGCGGAGCTGCTCCGCCTACTTCAAGGCTGCCACTAGAAGCAGCAACAGCCGCAGAAGAAGACCCAGCGCCAGTAGAAGACGCAGTCTCGTGCAGTTCCAAGTCGAATTCCGCGGTTTTGGTGGCAAAATTTCGTAGCGCTGGACTGAGTTGCGTCTAGAGTCGGGGTCTTGAGCAGCTGGGATTGTGCGGTAGTCGCCCACCTGCAATTCATTAGTGGAAAATAATTATCTTTCAAATTAGGTCGTCAGTCCGTAGCCCGTGAGGACGCAAGCAGGCTCACAGGGTCCACAGCGGCCTTGACTTACACCGTCGGATATGTACACTCTCTGTGCCTTGGTGTTGGCTCTTACGCTCATCCTGACGATAAATTTTAGCCGAGCTGTATTTAACAAAATAGACGAAAGTTTCCAGAATAAACGGAACACAAAGTATAAACTTTTGGACAATCGGCCAATCAGTTATCAACATATTAGCATTTTCCTATCTCTGAGCGCCCAAAAGGAGGGTCATAGGGTTAAAAGGGTAATAGCGCAACATTCCTATGATCGGTAAAGCTTTTAAGCGGGTTTCGTGCCGACCATGGATGTTTGCCTACAACTGAATGCTATCCTTATCTTGACTTTCCTTGCCCCTAAGTGCATTAAGAAGGATGATAAGAGACAGAGAGAGAGGTTAAGAGTGAAAGTTTCCAACGATGTTAATGCTTGAGCTTACGAAATCATCTGCTGAAACGTTTGAGGCTTGTAGGTTACCGCCACTACCTAAAAAATATTCAATAATGAATGGCCCTTATCAAAAGTGCTAAAGGCACTTACCGCTGCACCTTCGCTGAACTCTCTGACAATCTCTTTGACATTCCATTTGGGCGCATTGTCGTTCAGATCCTTCACCACCAGATTGAGCGACACAATATAGGTCCATTCTCGATCGCTCCGAGCCTGAAGCATTGTGCGGCACTGCTCGTTCGAGTTGCAGCAGGCCGCCGCCTCTGAGCACAGACTGTCCCTGTCCAACCTGCGACCCATGGACAACAGACCGGATGTCGGGTCCAACCGGAAGTAGCGACCCATCCCCGGCGGATCCGAGTTGAACAGACGGAAGTCCGGTTCAACGCCCCGACTTGACAGCAGATGGCCTTGACGTTCTAGTTCGGCTCGGAAGTTGGCGATCTGTCGGCCCACTGGAAGTTCCTCGTCAATGGCCAGGCGGAGCGCCACTGGGATGGACATTGCGGCTGCCGAGCGGTGCAGCAGCAGCAGCAACAGCGACGGCCACAGCAGCGGATCGTGACGGAGCTGCCGCATGTTCCTCCGGATCGTACGCTGCCGCCAGCTGCTGCAGCTGCTGCCGTTGCTGCTCAAGATCGGAGAGTTGACCTGAGAACGGCGAGTGGAGTGGGCTCTTGCTGCGATGCGTCTCAAACTGATACAGCACAGTACAGTAGGCGCCAACCCTTTTTAGCGCTCTTGACGCAATATTTGGCGACTCCTGACCCACATTTTGGCACAAAGGACTCTGGCATCACGGCCGTTGGTTTGATTCGGTTCGATTCGGTTTGGGCTTGTGCGTGCACGAAGATTGGGCCTCAATGGTTCATACTCCCGAGTATTATAATCTTTCGCGTCTTTTGCCACTGCGCAAGCTTTCATCTCAGTTTTAGCCTCACATGAGAATAGCTCAGAGCAAGCAGCTCACTCTGGAACACTTTCGCCTGTCGTGCTTGTCAAATTCCTCTGAAAACTCCACTAACTGATGAACTGCTCATTCAGACTCTCTCTCTCTCGCCTCTTCTCTCACTTCTTCTCCCATACAGAGAAGGTAAAGCATGTAGTTTAGCAGTTGTATTTCCCGTTCACCAGCGCGCCAACGCTGTGGCAAAGCTATGAAAAAAAATTGCTCAATGAATTTTCGCTTACCCAACCCAGTCAGCCACCCCCCACTGGGGGCAAAGTCTGATGGCTCTCTTTAACGGGGGCTTTTTTGTTGTAAGCGAAGAAGGCGAGTTGAGCAGCCAAAACAGTCGGGCACAATGCGACCCTCCCCCAACCCAATCCCCAACTCCCCCTTTTCTTCTCCTGCCAATGGGAAAGCGTGGATCGATTTCTTTAAAGATTTCCCCAAGGCGTTAATTAACGGTAGGGGAGAAGAATCCCAGTTGCGGCTGTATGCGAAAGCGCACTATATAATATCCCCATGCAACCCCCCCCCCCCAGACATCGGCCGGCAACTGTCGGCTTGATTTTTATCCCATTTCCTTTTTCCTCTTCCATTTTTTCTACACAACCCCCCCCCCCCAGGAGAACTGGCATGTAGTCCTGAGAGAGTCTGGCACGGTAGCTTTTGGCGTCACAAGTACCCCTCATCCACACTTTCTCCGATACCCCACCCAAACAGACCCCAACCCGCTCCTGTCCAGAATCCCCCTTCGTGCTTTGCCAATGACTTGCTTCCAGTCGTTGAGTTGAGTTGAGAAACGATTTTCTTTAAAAAGCGGGCTGCATGGGCAAACGGTATGGATTGGGATATTTTTAGTACAAAAAGTGGCATACACCTTGCCGGTTGACGAGGAAAGCTTTTACTCTGAAAGGAGCTTGTCTGGGCTACTTTGAGGTACTCTGTGCGCTACTCTGGCTACTCTCTGAGCTACTCTCTGAGTTACTCTCTGAGCTACTCTCTGAGCTACTCTCTGAGCTACTCTCTGAGCTACTCTCTGAGCTACTCTCTGAGCTACTCTCTTAGCTACTCTCTGAGCTACTCTGAGCTACTCTCTAAGCTACTCTCTGAGCTACTCTCTTAGCTACTCTCTGAGCTACTCTGAGCTACTCTGAGCTACTCTGAGCTACTCTGAGCTACTCTCTGAGCTACTCTGAGCTACTCTCTGAGCTACTCTCTGAGCTACTCTCTGAGCTACTCTCTGAGCTACTCTGAGCTACTGTAGTTTTTTCCTGGCCTCAACAGCACACTTTTCTTCACATATGTAGTCTCGCTACCTGAGATGACATTAAGAAATCCATTCCCAACGCGCAGGACCATCGCATGAATCTTAGCGTGGAAGTCCAACAGGTGGCACTTAAGGTGGCCGCACATCAGAGAGAAATTCTTCTGTCTGTGCTCATTTCCCTACTCAACTGCCTGCCTGTGCCTTTGCCCCGACGCCCCCTCCCCCTGCTGTCTTCTCTGTCAATCTTTAACCCTCTCTGCCCAAGCGGTGCAGAATGGCCGTCACACTACCATCTGGAGGGCTCCCAGGTTGCTGTGACTGCTGTCAGGGAATCGGTGGTTCCTGTGCTCACATTTTCTCGCCTATGGAGTTCGGTTTCTTCTCGAAGGCCAAAATCTGCTTCACTCCAACTATGGGATCGAATAGAAACTGGGTGTGAGATCATTCTTATATGGGACTTAGTTCTTCATGATCTGAATGGTCTATGATTAAGTACAGACAGACAGATAGACAGACAGACAGATGGACAGACAGACAGACAGACAGACAGACAGACAGACAGACAGACAGACAGACAGACAGACAGACAGACAGACAGACAGACAGACAGACAGACAGACAGACAGACAGACAGACAGACAGACAGGACAGACAGACACTAAGACAGACAGACAGACAGACAGACAGACAGACAGACAGACAGACAGACAGACAGACAGACAGACAGACAGACAGACAGACAGACAGACAGACAGACAGACAGACAGACAGACAGACAGACAGACAGGCAGACAGACAGACAGGACAGACAGACACTAAGACAGACAGACAGACAGACAGACAGACAGACAGACAGACAGACAGACAGACAGACAGGCAGGCAAACAGACTTGATTTATTCTGCTTTCGTACACTTGTATTTTGCACGCAGTCAGTTTCTTTGACTGACTGATTGACTGACTGACTGACTGACTGACTGACTGACTGACTGACTGACTGACTGACTGAATGACTGACTGACTTGAGTGAGTGGGTGATTGCCTGACTATCTAGATTACATCAGACCAGTGAATGAAGAACAGTGTACTATGGAGTCATTAGCAATCAAAAGCAGCATTTCTACATTTTCAAAGATATTTTCCTTAAACTGTAATTCGCCACTCAATTAGGACAACTCCGTCATCGCCTCTCAGCATCTTCTCGCCAATTCAATCACTGAACAAAATTAATCGCAATCCCGCGATAAAAATGACAATAAAAATGACTGTGCCATATTTTTCATTAATCATTTTTCTCGCTCTCCAATCGATGGTTGAAATTTATCCCCAACGATAATCCAAGATTAATCTCTGTGATGCCAGGAAAGGAAATGGGCCAAGTATCATTCCTGACTGTTTCCGTGGATAGCTCTGGCGGCAATAAGAGATGCCCCAATGCGGACTGAAGAAGACAGGAAGGAAGACACCAATGAATCATCAATCTTTGAAGGGGGCAAAGGTTCCATTGGCATTTCCTGTCTTACAGATTGTTTGTTCGTCCCGCAGTTACGGCACATGGTTATTGATTGTCAGAAATTTGTACCGCTTGCCGTTCATGGCCAGATACTCGAATATAACCCTAATCTTATTGTTCAAGTCAGCTAGGGCTCAATCGGGATGTTTTAAGCTACTCTCTGAGCTACTCTCTGAGCTACTCTCTGAGCTACTCTCTGAGCTACTCTCTGAGCTACTCTATGAGCTACTCTATGAGCTACTCTCTGAGCTACTCTCTGAGCTACTCTCTGAGCTAATCTCTGGGCTACTCTCTGAGCTACTCTCTGAGCTACTCTCTGAGCTACTCTCTGAGCTACTCTGAGCTACTCTCTGAGCTATTCTGAGCTACTCTGAGCTACTCTCTGAGCTACTCTCTGAGCTACTCTCTGAGCTACTCTCTGAGCTACTCTATGAGCTACTCTCTGAGCTACTCTCTGAGCTACTCTATGAGCTACTCTCTGAGCTACTCTCTGAGCTACTCTCTGAGCTACTCTCTGAGCTACTCTCTGAGCTACTCTCTGAGCTACTCTGAGCTACTCTCTGAGCTACTCTCTGAGCTAGTCTGAGCTAAAGAAAAACAGCTGATTCAGCCTCCCATAAGCAGCCCTGCCTAAATCAACTCTACACAAACATCAGTGGAGATGCCGCCATCCCCCCAGCAAAGCCAAACATGAGAAGCCTCAATCCATTGCCCGAGTGCTTCCAGCAGCCGGTATCCCTGTTTGCTGATGGTAACTTTTTTAGCTTTAAGTAAACCGCGCTGAGGCAGCCCGAGCCGTCTTCCTGGTCAAGCGAGTCTCTGCATGACCAATAGAAAATTCCCAGTGGGAAAATTAACTAAAAACAGAACACTGACCGGGACCTCATAATTTTGGACACATTCAAACAAAACTTAGCACAAGAACTTCATTTCACTTACCAGCGTTTTTATGGCAAAATTATTTCATGTTGCAATTCATTTTGCTTCTAAAAAGAAACCGTGTTTCAATCAATGATATATATTAATCGGATTATGAATTGTTGTTGAAAATGGCTCAGAGGCAAGAGACAGTAGTGAGAGAGATTAGAGCAAGGAGGGCCGGTGCACTTCTTGCAGTTGCTGTTGCAGTTGCAGCTAAAAAATAGTGCGGGGAGGGTAGCTTTTGGCCCAATCCTTACTAGCTGCCGACTTTTCCCCACTCCCTCTAATCCCTCCCCCTCTCTCTCCCTCCAGTCACAGCGCTGCAATTCTCAACTTTGAATTGTCAAACTGCGCGGCAACTTGATTGGTTGAATAGCTATCAGACTGCAGTGCGTGACTCACCGGGCCGCTGCAATATTGCGGCACAGTCCGCATTCGTGAGAACCGTCATTTGTTTCCTCAATTCTGGTGTCTCCAAGCAGCTTAACCCTGAAGATATGGTTTATGGGTCCTTCTTCCACTCTCCTGTCTCTCTATCCAACTCTCCTGTCTCCCCTCTCTACCTCTCCTGTCTCCCTCTCTACCTCTCCTGTCTCCCCTCTCTACCTCTCCTGTCTCCCCTCTCTACCTCTCCTGTCTCCCCACTCTACCTCTCCTGTCTCCCCTCTCTACCTCTCTTGTCTCCCCTCTCTACCTCTCCTGTCTCCCCTCTCTACCTCTCCTGTCTCCCCTCTCTACCTCTCTTGTCTCCCCTCTCTACCTCTCCTGTCTCCCCTCTCTACCTCTCCTGTCTCCCCTCTCTACCTCTCTTGTCTCCCCTCTCTACCTCTCCTGTCTCCCCTCTCTACCTCTCCTGTCTCCCCTCTCTACCTCTCTTGTCTCCCCTCTCTACCTCTCCTGTCTCCCCTCTCTACCTCTCTTGTCTCCCCACTCTACCTCTCCTGTCTCCCCTCTCTACCTCTCTTGTCTCCCCTCTCTACCTCTCTTGTCTCCCCTCTCTACCTCTCTTGTCTCCCCTCTCTACCTCTCCTGTCTCCCCTCTCTACCTCTCTTGTCTCCCCTCTCTACCTCTCTTGTCTCCCCTCTCTACCTCTCTTGTCTCCCATATCTACCTCTCCTGTCTCCCCTCTCTACCTCTCTTGTCTCCCCTCTCTACCTCTCCTGTCTCCCCTCTCTACCTCTCCTGTCTCCCATATCTACCTTTCCTGCCTGCCATATCTACCTCTCCTGTCTACCATCTCCACCTCTCCTGTCTCCCTAATTCACTTCTTCTGTCTTTTGTTTTCTGAATATTGCAACAAAAAATTCCAGTGGCGACTACAGGAATTTGCGGAGTTGCAAAATTTCCATCTTGAAAATATCCTGACTGGATAACGACACATTCAATCTGACAAGGGTGACAAGCATTGTGCTGAAAAATAAGCGATAGAAACCTCTGTCAAGAACATTCTTAAATAGAGAGTTGAACTGGAAGGGGATTAAGGATATTTTAGTGACAAAGTGATTAACGACCTTTCGACCTTTTATAGAGTATGATGTAACCGCCCTTGTCGCCTGTCCGCTCCGTAGAGAGACGAACGCATGACTAGAGGGGGCAATGACCGTAGGCTGCCTATGACCGGGCAATGACCTGACGGACCTCCAGCACCAGACTGTCCCGCCCACATGATTGGTAGCTTTGGTAGCGCTTTGTGACCAGAGGGCCAAGGACCCACATGGACCCCACCTGTAGCCAAGGTGCAATAGTTGGTCACTCGGTCATAGTATGATAGTATGACCGAGTGGCTGCCACCACTCTATGTGACCTGGCGCACCTGGATCTTTCTACCAGACCTCTCGAGGCTAGAGCCCCGCCTGGGATGGTTACCAGGAGATTTAGGCTAACAGGGGAGACACATGCAGCCGAGTACAGGGACTCTGCTTGGGGCATGATCGGGAACTCTGGGCTCAATCTGGAGGATTTCTCAGCAGGGGATCCTTTGTGGCTGTGAGCGAGGCTGACTTACGACCTTGATTACTAAGAGTAGTATGAGGCGAACATGTTACTGTCTACAGTTTAGATTGCTCAGGGCGAAGGGACGCGTCAGCATGGGGTTGCAACCTTCCTACTGCCATTCTGTGCCAAGACTCGCTAATCCCTCTACTGCACGCACACGCAGCCCCGCAGCACGCACTCACAGGCAGGCTTTGCACGGGGAGAGGCCATTAGCTTACCCAAACTTCCCTATGCTTTGCCACCCCGGGAGAAAGGCTTAGCAAGCCATGAGTGAAATGATGGTGAAAGAGTGAATAATGATGAGGTTAGTTAATAGTTAATAATTCGGCCCTTAGGCAAATAATCAGGCAATTAGGCGGCTTCACTATTAAGTAAAAATACAGCAAAAGATACGGTATTACAACTGGCTCAGCTCTCTAATCAGACAATGGAAAATAGGCAAACCCCGGATAAGCAAAGGCAATTAGAGCACAAATTAGTAACAGGAACTTACCGGCAGCTGCACAGAGAGAGAGAGAGGCGGAGTGACCGAGGGCGGCTGTAGGCTGCAGTCAGGCAGATGGTGAAGCGGCGATGCGCTGAGGCGACGAGGCGCTGGTGTAGATCAGGCGAAGCTGATGATGCTGGGCGGTGTCAGACCGCTGGCCGATAGGCGAGCTCACTTGGGGAGCTGAAGATAACTTGGCGGTAACAGACCGCGGACCGGCAGGGATTCGTCTTATAGACGAATGGGTCAGAACTCAGTCTGACGGCAAGTCTAAAGAAAGACTAGGAGCCCGAAGGTGGGCAAAAGTTGAGACTTCTCATGCTTAACTTAACTTAACTTGATAAGTAATTCCGGCGCCTCAGCCATTGAAATAGGCTCTTACGCCACTAGATATAAATAAGTTTCCTGAATAGGGAGTGTACTAATGTACACTAAAAGCCAAGTTAGACTATAGAGGACTGTACAGGGCAAAGTCATAAAAACCAAACCTCCCCGAGACTTCTCATGCCGAAAACCGCCTCCTTTTATAGCCTTCCCAGCCGCCGCTCCAAGGTCGTTTCCATGGCTCCCTCTCTCTAACTGGCTGCCGGCCGAATGACGTCAGAATGAGTCATGATGAGAAACATGAGACCGGCATAGCAACATGAGAAATAGGGAAATTGCGCAATCCGGAGGTGGGGTGGGGGGATAATTGGCGCAGCGGGTGGTCGCGAAAGTGTTGCGCAAGCAAACATTGAGAACAATGGGGCCGGGGTCGAGAACAAAGGAATTGGAAATCGGGGATAATTGAGGAGAATCAAGGACAATGGAAAAGTAAACATTGGAGAAAAGGTGATAATTAGGTGCGAAAACGAGAACAAAAGAAAGAGAAAATCGGAGAAAATGTGATAATTGGTGGGGGTCGAGAGAACAAAAGAATCAAAAACGAGAACAATAGAAGCGGAGGTGGGGTGGGTGTCGCATGAGAAATTTGGGGAGGAGAACAATGGCATGAGAAAAGGTTGCGCAAGAGAGGGGGATGAGTCATCGATGAGTCATCGGGGGAAGAAGGGGTCACACGACTTGCGTCACCGTTTGGGAGTTTGGGAAAGGATGGGAGGACGGTGAGCACACAACATACTGTAAGTAGATGTAGAGAAAGAGGGGACAGCGCAGGAAAAGAGTGCAGAGAGAGACAAAAAGAGGGGGATAGGGGAAGTACCAGAAGAATAGGGTGGAGTGCAGGGGAGATAAGGTAGAGGGGAGGGTACAGAGAGGGACAGGGAGCTCCGGAAAGACATGTGTGGCGGCAGGGGAGACGGAACCAAGGCAGCAGGGGGGTGCAGCAGAGCGGGAGTCTCCAGGCCTGGTCGGAAACCTGGCCGAGTCTCGACGGCTCTGTGCAGGGGGGTACACGGGATAGGAGGCACTTACGAAAAAGTTCCCATGCCCTATCCCGCGACCAGAGCGTGGTTACATCAAGTAATATAATTTTACGCTAAGATTTCTATTTCTATTTTCCTATATAAAATTGCGCTGAGAAGTCAGTCAGTCAGTCAGTCAGTCAGTCAGTCAGTCAGTCAGTCAGTCAGTCAGTCAGTCAGTCAGTCAGTCAGTCAGTCAGTCAGTCAGTCAGTCAGTCAGTCAGTCAGTCAGTCAGTCAGTCAGTCAGTCAGTCAGTCAGTCAGTCAGTCAGTCAGTCAGTCAGTCAGTCAGTCAGTCAGTCAGTCAGTCAGTCAGTCAGTCAGTCAGTCAGTCAGTCAGTCAGTCAGTCAGTCAGTCAGTCAGTCAGTCAGTCAGTCAGTCAGTCAGTCAGTCAGTCAGTCAGTCAGTCAGTCAGTCAGTCAGTCAGTCAGTCAGTCAGTCAGTCAGTCAGTCAGTCAGTCAGTCAGTCAGTCAGTCAGTCAGTCAGTCAGTCAGTCAGTCAGTCAGTCAGTCAGTCAGTCAGTCAGTCAGTCAGTCAGTCAGTCAGTCAGTCAGTCAGTCAGTCAGTCAGTCAGTCAGTCAGTCAGTCAGTCAGTCAGTCAGTCAGTCAGTCAGTCAGTCAGTCAGTCAGTCAGTCAGTCAGTCAGTCAGTCAGTCAGTCAGTCAGTCAGTCAGTCAGTCAGTCAGTCAGTCAGTCAGTCAGTCAGTCAGTCAGTCAGTCAGTCAGTCAGTCAGTCAGTCAGTCAGTCAGTCAGTCAGTCAGTCAGTCAGTCAGTCAGTCAGTCAGTCAGTCAGTCAGTCAGTCAGTCAGTCAGTCAGTCAGTCAGTCAGTCAGTCAGTCAGTCAGTCAGTCAGTCAGTCAGTCAGTCAGTCAGTCAGTCAGTCAGTCAGTCAGTCAGTCAGTCAGTCAGTCAGTCAGTCAGTCAGTCAGTCAGTCAGTCAGTCAGTCAGTCAGTCAGTCAGTCAGTCAGTCAGTCAGTCAGTCAGTCAGTCAGTCAGTCAGTCAGTCAGTCAGTCAGTCAGTCAGTCAGTCAGTCAGTCAGTCAGTCAGTCAGTCAGTCAGTCAGTCAGTCAGTCAGTCAGTCAGTCAGTCAGTCAGTCAGTCAGTCAGTCAGTCAGTCAGTCAGTCAGTCAGTCAGTCAGTCAGTCAGTCAGTCAGTCAGTCAGTCAGTCAGTCAGTCAGTCAGTCAGTCAGTCAGTCAGTCAGTCAGTCAGTCAGTCAGTCAGTCAGTCAGTCAGTCAGTCAGTCAGTCAGTCAGTCAGTCAGTCAGTCAGTCAGTCAGTCAGTCAGTCAGTCAGTCAGTCAGTCAGTCAGTCAGTCAGTCAGTCAGTCAGTCAGTCAGTCAGTCAGTCAGTCAGTCAGTCAGTCAGTCAGTCAGTCAGTCAGTCAGTCAGTCAGTCAGTCAGTCAGTCAGTCAGTCAGTCAGTCAGTCCTCGACCTCGACCTCTGTAGAGTATGGAGCCAATATACAAGTCGGATTACCTTTCATCTGTTGGATTTGAGTCAAATCAAGTGCATATGTACTTATCAATCAGTTTATGCTAGTAACTACAAATTGCGCGCTTGTGCCATGAAGTGTTTGTATATCAAACTGCACGCCTGTACAGCATTCCGTTATTATTCAAATGTTAGTTAACTGCAGTGTAAAAAGTTGCTTACACTACATATCGGATATTGCACCACTATATAATACTTCAATGAGTTGCTACAATTTATGCGCAGAATCGTTTAGAGAGGAACAAAATTATTTAGAGAGGGCTTGATATGCTAAAGACTCTACTCAAAAAATAAAATCTTTACAAAAGTTTCGACCCAGGCAGGACTCGAACCTGCAATCTTCTGATCCGAAGTCAGACGCCTTATCCATTAGGCCACTAGGCCACGCATATCAAGAATGGAGAAAGCAGAAGTCTATCTAAACATCCAATGCTTTCCTGATTTTTTCATCTAGGAATGCAATGTATAATAGGAATGGGGGGATGAAGAGCAGTCTTTTATACTTATACATTAAAATCATAAAGATAAAGACTTTAAAGTTCCAACCAAAGTCGTAAGAATGAAACAAAGCCGAAACGAAAGGTAACATACAGATACAGACTCACAGACGAAAAAGTTGTTATAACATTGTGACGAATTAAACTGGAATTAACTTGGAATTTTTAGCAACAAAGCACTATCTCTCATGATTTCTAAGCTAAAATACATGTATGATTGATCATGGATAATCGATTTAGCTATCTATGAAAAAAATTAGTTTGTTTTTCTCCAGCATCGAGCGCGTGTAGTAAACCGTCTACTGTTTAGTAGTAATGATGAAATATGGTTGTCTAATTTTAACAGGACGGTAAAATGTGTATTTATTAAAAACTCAACATTTCAAATTCACTCAGCTCTAATTTTATAGACGTTTTGGCTTTTTGATGTTTAGCAAATCCTTTTCTCTCTCTCAATTATTTAGCCTAGCTCAACTATTGCTATCTATGCATTAAACGAGGAATTGTCAATCAAGGTTGAGGTTGTCCTTCTCTCAGTTCTCTGCGCTTGTAAATAAGGAAAAATCATGAGATAAGTTAAGACACATGAGGCCATTAGCTTAATATTGGAACACGTTTAATTGTATAAGTATAAAGCACTAAGTTAAGCAACAATGATCTAGCCAAGTAAAGCTTATAGTTAATTGACAAGATAAAATAATACACAACCTTGCATGTATACAATGTTTAAGCCATTATAGAACAAAATGTGTTCACAGGAACATAATTTTTTTTTTAAATGAGGTAATCAGTTTGTTAAAATCAATACTTTTACAATCCAATATTCAATATAATAGTTGATACAGTACTTCACCTGTTAACCTAGAGTTCTAACAATAATAACAATAATAAAATATCATATCAAAAATCTTAAAAAAAGTTTGCCTAGATGATTAAAACAAAAAACGCTGTCGCTAGGCAACCAAATGCGGTTGCCATGGCAACTGATTCCGGCTTGTTAATCCCATTGTTGGCAACAATCTGCCTGTAAACTTTCCTGCTAGACTCAACGCTAGAATCTTCAGCTAGAGTGTCCCAGCATTGAGTCATGTTTCCCAGAAATTCCCCTTGTCCTTCATCCAGACGACACTTGAGTCGTCCCTCGCCAACAGAATTTCTTCCGTAGCAACTGTACTCGCCAGCCGGCAGGGTGTCAGTTGAGCAGTCGGACACCAGGTCAATGTAGGGCTCGGTTTCGATCGTCTCAAAATGGCCGGACATTGTCCGACAGACGGCAGGCGAGTGCGGCGAGGTTGGCGGCCTGAACTCGAGACTCTCAACCTGAGGGTAGCCCCAGAATCGACACACGATACGGCGTCCCCGTCCATGTTCCGTCGTGCGATTTTTCACAATCAGTGCCGAATGAATTCGGCGTTGAAGGCCGATGTACTTTACAATGTCAACCCTGGACCAGCTGGTAGGTTGATAGTCCGATTCTGGCTGTGGCTGCCCGTTTCTGAGTGGTGATCGAGGTCATTGGGACAGACAGTTGCATAATGTAGAATATGTACTTTTGATTCCTACTGGATATGATTTTCTCAGCTAAAAATGTTTAGAACAGTTACGAGTGCATTCTCTTAAAACCTTAGTCAAGGTCACTGATCTAGGTTAGGTCTCTTATATTCTCTGAAGGCCTTGGGAGTCCTTTTCTTCGTATAGAACCTTAATTAGGTCCTTAAAAAACCTTAGTTAGGTAACTTCTATTCTTAGAAATCTTAAGTTGGTCACTTATTCTTCCTTAATTCTTCCTATACGCAACTTTTAATTTGGTCAAGCTGGTTTTTCTAAGAAAAATTTGACTATAGGTCCACTTTTCTTGCCAGAAAACTAAGCTTGAATAAATTCTATTCTTAGAGAACTTCTTTTTTAAAGAAAACCTCAACTACGTGTAGGTCTTTTTCGTTGAAAACCTCAGTAGGGTTACTTCTATTACTTCTATTATGTAGGTCACTTCTTTTCTTAGAAGCTTGTTTTGTTGGGTCACTTTAACTCTACAAGGAACTCTACAACCTTCATTTAATTCTAAGTGCCTAAAATCACTATCGATACATATCGGTAGCTAGCCAGTCACTATATGTTAAGTTAAGCCTTACACTCGCACACTCAGCCGGTATCGGCCCTCGAAGTATCCCGAAGCCCTTCGACTGTACCGCCTGCCGACGTGCACCAGCCGGAAGTCGGCAGACGGAAGCTGTCGGTACCACCGGAAGCTGGTGTTAGTCAGACTCCACCGCTGCATCACCGATTGTCCGGTGCCGATTGCTCTAAAGTGCACAGTCTCATTGGCCATCGGTCTCAATGGTCTCCAGGTGAAATCGAAGTTAAACACGTCGTTCTCATTGACAGCGACGATGCTTGGAGTTGAGTCAGCCGATAGGAAATGGTTGCTAAGCAGCAGGATTAGCGTTGACAACAGCATAGCTGCGGAAGTTGTTTATTTTTTTACTCTCGTCGTTGGTCTTGGATCAATCAAATACCGAGGGAATTTCCGGGATCTGTGATCCACCCATTGAGGTTTATGATCCACCAATTGAGATCTATGATCAACCCATTAAGATCTACATGTATGATCAAAACATTGAGGTTTATGATCAACCCATTAAGGTCTATGATCAACCCATAAAGGTCTATGATCAACCCATTAAGGTCTATGATCAACCCATTAAGTTCTATGATCAACCCCTTAAGATCTATGATCAAAACATTGAGGTTTATGATCAACCCCCATTAAGGTCTATGATCAACCCATTAAGGTCTATGATCAACCCCCATTAAGGTCTATGATCAACCCCCATTAAGGTCTATGATCAACCCCCATTAAGGTCTATGATCAACCCCCATTAAGGTCTATGATCAACCCATTAAGATCTATGATCAACCCATTAAGATCTATGATCAACCCATTAAGGTCTATGATCAACCCATTAAGGTCTATGATCAACCCATTAAGATTTATGATCAACCCATTAAGATCTATGATCAACCCATTAAGATCTATGATCAACCCATTAAGGTCTATGATCAACCCATTAAGATCTATGATCAACCCATTAAGGTCTATGATCAACCCATTAAGGTCTATGATCAACCCATTAAGATCTATGATCAACCCATTAAGGTCTATGATCAACCCATTAAGATCTATGATCAACCCATTAAGATCTATGATCAAAACATTGAGGTTTATGACCAACCCCCATTAAGGTCTATGATCAACCCATTAAGATCTATGATCAACCCATTAAGGTCTATGATCAACCCATTAAGGTCTATGATCAACCCATTAAGATCTATGATCAACCCATTAAGGTCTATGATCAACCCATTAAGATCTATGATCAACCCATTAAGGTCTATGATCAACCCATTAAGGTCTATGATCAACCCATTAAGGTCTATGATCAACCCATTAAGATCTATGATCAACCCATTAAGGTCTATGATCAACCCATTAAGGTCTATGATCTTTAAGTTTTCTAACAAAAATTAAATTAGCTAAGTACAAAATGATCAGATTAAACCCAGGCCAAACTTAATTAGGATTCATAAATGAAGATATCCACTATGAATGAAGAATGAAGATTCTGCAAGGTCTAACTAAAGAGAAGAGAAGGCAACTCGCGCGGGGTCAGATGAGGACAATTTGTACACCAAGAGTGGTCACAAAATTCCTTCTAAGAGTCCAAGCAACTATAAATTTATCGCACTAATTAATCCGTAAATTATCTTTAATCTGCTCTCAGCCTGGCAGTCAAGTGATTGAGCACTTTATGGTTGGATTTGCAAACTCTTTGGTTGGCTTTTGAGACTGAAGCGCTTTTGAAGAAGAAAATTATAATACGAACCCCTGCATCTGCGTTGGATTTTGGATCTTAGTGAACTCGGTGAACTCTGATACTCGTAATTCAAGCAACTAAATTCTCCCCTCTCCTCCCCCTTATCATTCTATCCCCTCTCCTTCTCTGATCCCTTATCTCTCTCTCCCTCTCCTTATTTCCCATCTCCTTCTCTCCCTCTCCCTGTCTCCCTCTCCTCTCCCTCTCCTTCTCTCCCTCTCTTTCTCTTTCTCTCCCTCTCTCCCTCTCCCCTCCCCTCTCCTTCTCCCCTCTCCCTCTCTCTCTCCCTCTTCTCCTCTTCTTCTCTCCCTCTCCCTTATCTCTCTCTCCCTCTCCTTATTTCCCATCTCCTTCTCTCCCTCTCCCTGTCTCCCTCTCCTCTCCCTCTTCTTCTCTCCCTCTCCTTCTCGTCCTCTCCTTCTCTCCCTCTCCCTCTCTCCCTCTCCTCTCCCCTCTACTTCTCTCCCCTCTCCTTCTCTCCCCTCTCCTTCTCTCCCTCTCCTCTCCCCTCTACTTCTCTCCCCTCTCCTTCTCTCCCCTCTCCTTCTCTCCCTTCTCCTCGCCCCTCTCCTTCTCTCCCCTCTCCTTCTCGTCCTCTCCTTCTCTCCCTCTCCCTCTCTCCCTCTCCTCTCCCCTCTCCCTGTCTCCCTCTCCTTCTCTCCCCTCTCCTTCTCTCCCCTCTCCTTCTCTCCCCTCTCCTTCTCTCACCCTTTCCTCTCCTCTCATTCACTCTCCCTCTCTTCTTTCCCTTCTTCATCCTCTCCCTCAGTCTGCTCCATCCATCTCTTCCGCTCCATCCCTCCGTTTTCTCTGCCCTCTCCTTCTCTCATCTCTCCTTTACTCTTCCCTATATCCATCCCTCCTCAAAGCTGACCTCTCCTGTTCCAAAAAAGCAGAGCAAACCAGCGGCATACCTGAGTCACTGCGGAACTCGTCCCTTCTCATTGAGCCGCGCACACAGCCTGAGCAAAGTAGAAGCAATGAAAACTCTTTCAACTAGTTTTGACTGTCTTTCTAAATTTTTCTCTTATTGAGCCTTTTTGTCTGCCTCTTTTTCTCTCTCCTAAACAATCTTCTCGGAATGCTTTTGAATACGAGCTAAAACTCTAGCAGCTTAAATAGCTTCGGCTGTTCGAGTCTTTGAAGTCGGGTCCTGTGTGTATAAATTGCGCAATTTCATCTGCGACCTACCAAAAAGCAGCCAGAGTTGAGAATGAAAAATTCTAAGGTTGGTTGGCTTATTTAAAAGAAGCCAGTGGCTGTGCTTGCTCTTGGGCAGAGTTTACAAGCATAAATTTTGATTCTCCACTAATCTCTACTAGTGAGCATCGACCAACCAGGAGAGAGGAGGGGTAAAGAAATATTGTAGCAGCTCAGTCACTGCCATAACCAGGCATAATAAGGAATTTTAATGAGCCCCGTGCTCTCTCTACCGCAGTGAAGCTGCGCGAGTTTCAAGCTTTAGAAAAATACACTCAACTATTTCTTTTGCATGGATTTCCGATGTACAGACTTTTACAGCGCCCGACAGACAGATAGACAGACAGACAGACAGACACTAAGACAGACAGACAAAAAGACAGACAGACAGACAGACAGACAGACAGACAGACAGACAGACAGACAGACAGACAGACAGACAGTCAGACAGACAGACAGACAGACAGACAGACAGACAGACAGACAGGCAGACAGACAGACTACTAGTACTACTACTATAAAAAACCAAGAGAAGTAGTCTCAGGTTTGAGAGTCAATCTCCTGACTAATTAGGCAAAGCTTGGACGCTAAGTCAGTAAATATAAAACAATAACAGTATATTTAAATATGCATATAAATAGCATCTCGCCATCTAATTCACTGTTGAGTAGTGATTCGAATAGTCGTGTTATTAGGCAAAAGAAAATTTCTAAAATTTAACAATTATCTTTTCAAATCTATTTTCAAGAATTTTAAGCGGTTATAAAAATATAAAAATATAAATAATCTTGGCAGTACAGAATGCACAACAAAGGCGATCTGCTGGTTGAACATGTTTCAGAAGTCAATTTCAAATCAGTAAATTTACTAAATATTATTTTAATTAAAAAAGATCGTGTTGAGGATTTCCCTACTAAAAATAGCGCGGGGAATACCAATAAAGTGATTAGACCGTAGTCACAAGAGTATTACATGTAGTATATAAATAAATCATTAATAAGGCATCGTCGAGGAAGTCGTGTGTCAGACAGTGCTGCATCAAATTTAGGAATGTAGAAGAAGAAGAAATGAAACAAAAAAACCATCTTGAAACCAATGTACAACTTCAAGTATAATCCGGCCAATTAAACAACCTGAATACGTCAAACGGAGTTAAGAAATAGTAGGTACGAGTGCAAAGTAGAAAATAAGCGAATCTCTGCTGCATTTGCTTCTATGCACATGTTTAATCAAATAGACAATAAGTATAAGCAATAACAAATCACAGACAGACAAGATATGAATAACATCTTGCGCTTCACTTCACAGAAAAGAATTTATCTCTATTGTTTGAGTAGTTTAGTGATAAATCGCTGACAATAGAATTCTTCCTGATCTAATTATAGCAACACATGGGATTTACTAGCTGAGGGTTTCCTGATCTAATTATAGCAACAAATGGGATTTACCAGCTAAGGGTTTTCCTAATCTATTTATAGCAACACTCATGGGATTTTCTAGCTGAAGGTTTCCTTATCTAATTATAGCAGCACACATGGGATTTACCAGCTAAGGGTTTTCCTGATCTAATTATAGCAACAAATGGGATTTACCAGCTAAGGGTTTTCCTAATCTATTTATAGCAACACTCATGGGATTTTCTAGCTGAAGGTTTCCTTATCTAATTATAGCAGAACACATGGGATTTACCAGCTAAGGGTTTTCTTGTTCTAATTACAACAACTGAGGGTTTCCCTGATCTATTTTTAACATCACACATGGAATTTACCCATTTAGTTTTTCTGCTCCAGGTAATTGTGGCAACGCAAATGAGATTTACCATTAGAAGCGCTGCTCTCAATCGTTCAATAATCGTGTAACTACAGTTTATCCAAAATTTTAGATAAATATAAACTAAAGAAACTGACGAGACGAAAAAATCGATTAGTGTGAAGATGATAAAGCTCAGAAGGACTCGTCTGATAGGGTCTCGTCAACGCGTCTCACGGCCGGTTTCAAAGGCGGAAGGTGTTTCTTCTTTTTGCCGGAGGATTTCTTTGAACTGAATTCGTCGTCTAGCGGAGGCAAGTCGTTTCCTCGACTGTTGGACGGCCGCTGGCCCGAGGAACTCGACCTGTCGTACGAACCGTCTATGGGCGTGAGCGATTCGGAGTTGTAGCTGGACGGAATCGCTTTGAGCTCGCCAGCGGCTTTTCTGGAAACGGAATTTTTTTCAAATTTAGACGCATTTTACAATGTGTTTTTCGATACATATCGGCCTCGGCGAAAGTAATTCTGTATTTCTGTACTTCATGTAATACTACCGTAGCTCAAAACTGCTACCCTATATCAGTATGGTTAGCTGGATCTCAGCAAAGTTTTGCCACTTTGCTCACTGTGACTAACCAAAACCAACTTTGCTTAACTTCAACACTGACTGTGAATGCGCCCGACTACTGGGCTAGCGGTAGTGTTAAGCGATGCGATAGAATTAATAAAGTGAAATCAGTGAATTAGTTATGATTTATTTCATCGATTTATTTCAACTTTTCGTGCGCTTTACAGCCATGAGGATTGCTGAGTGGATTGCGCTTACCTGCTGCTCATGCAACCAACTAATTTACTACAGATTTCACAAAGCAAGGCATTAACTTCAGTTTTACCTCTTTGGCGATTTTTTTAGCTTCTGTATGGCCAGCAGTGCGTCCACTGTGCCGCCCAGCATCGCGCTGCGGAATTTCATGCTCTTCTCCAGCATCAGCTGGGTTCGCTCTTCAGCTTCCTGGGCCGCCGCCTCGTCGCCAGCTCGAGCTGGTCGCTTGCCACCTGACGCTGGCTCTTTAGGCAGCATCTTGCTCACCACCTGGTCAAGATCTTCGCGACTGCGGCTGGGGAACAGCGCGCACACCAGTTCGAGCAGCTGGTTGTGCGAGAACCTCCCCAGCTCTGCCAGCATGCCGATGAATCTGCGTTGGAATTGGTGGCGTGTCCGTGATGCTCTGTCTCCTTTGTCTGAGGCTTGTGTGTCTGTCTACTCTGCATGCCTGCCTGTCTACTCTGCATGCCTGCCTGTCTACTCTGCATGCCCTGTCTGTCTACTCTGCATGCCTGTCTGTCTACTCTGCATGCCTGCCTGTCTACTCTGCATGCCCTGTCTGTCTACTCTGCATGCCTGCCTGTCTACTCTGCATGCCTGCCTGTCTACTCTGCATGCCTGTCTGTCTACTCTGCATGCCTGCCTGTCTACTCTGCATGTCTGTCTGTCTACTCTGCATGTCTGTCTGTCTACTCTGCATGCCTGTCTGTCTACTCTGCATGCCTGTCTGTCTACTCTGCATGCCTGCCTGTCTACTCTGCATGCCTGCCTGTCTACTCTGCATGCCCTGTCTGTCTACTCTGCATGCCTGCCTGTCTACTCTGCATGCCTGCCTGTCTACTCTGCATGCCTGCCTGTCTACTCTGCATGCCTGCCTGTCTACTCTGCATGCCTGCCTGTCTACCTGTCTACTCTGCATGCCTGTCTGTCTACTCTGCATGTCTGTCTGTTTACTATACTTGTCTGTCGGTCTACTCTACTTGTCTGTCGGCCTACTCTACTTGTCTGTCGGTCTACTCTACTTGTCTGTCTGTCTACTCTGCATGTCTGTCTGTCTACTCTGCATGTCTGTCTGTCTACTCTGCATGCCTGCCTGTCTACTCTGCATGCCTGCCTGTCTACTCTGCATGCCTGTCTGTCTACTCTGCATGCCTGCCTGTCTACTCTGCATGCCTGCCTGTCTACTCTGCATGCCTGCCTGTCTACTCTGCATGCCTGCCTGTCTACTCTGCATGCCTGTCTGTCTACTCTGCATGTCTGTCTGTCTACTATACTTGTCTGTCGGTCTACTCTACTTGTCTGTCTGTCTACTCTACTTGTCTGTCGGTCTACTCTACTTGTCTGTCTGTCTACTCTGCATGCCTGCCTGTCTACCTGTCTACTCTGCATGCCTGTCTGTCTACTCTGCATGTCTGTCTGTCTACTATACTTGTCTGTCGGTCTACTCTACTTGTCTGTCGGCCTACTCTACTTGTCTGTCGTTCTACTCTACTTGTCTGTCTGTCTACTCTGCATGTCTGTCTGTCTACTCTGCATGCCTACCTGTCTACTCTGCATGCCTGCCTGTCTACTCTGCATGCCTGCCTGTCTACCTGTCTACTCTGCATGCCTGTCTGTCTACTCTGCATGCCTGCCTGTTTACTCTGCATGCCTGTCTGTCTACTCTGCATGTCTGTCTGTCTACTCTGCATGCCTGCCTGTTTACTCTGCATGCCTGCCTGTCTACTCTGCATGCCCTGTCTGTCTACTCTGCATGCCTGCCTGTCTACTCTGCATGCCTGTCTGTCTACTCTGCATGCCTGTCTGTCTACTCGGCATGCCTGCCTGTTTACTCTGCATGCCCTGTCTGTCTACTCTGCATGCCTGTCTGTCTACTCTGCATGCCTGCCTGTCTACTCTGCATGCCCTGTCTGTCTACTCTGCATGCCTGCCTGTCTACTCTGCATGCCTGTCTGTCTACTCTGCATGCCTGTCTGTCTACTCTGCATGCCTGTCTGTCTACTCTGCATGCCTGCCTGTCTACTCTGCATGTCTGTCTGTCTACTCTGCATGTCTGTCTGTCTACTCTGCATGCCTGTCTGTCTACTCTGCATGCCCTGTCTGTCTACTCTGCATGCCTGTCTGTCTACTCTGCATGCCTGTCTGTCTACTCTGCATGCCTGTCTGTCTACTCTGCATGCCTGCCTGTCTACTCTGCATGTCTGTCTGTCTACTCTGCATGTCTGTCTGTCTACTCTGCATGCCTGTCTGTCTACTCTGCATGCCTGTCTGTCTACTCTGCATGCCTGCCTGTCTACTCTGCATGCCTGCCTGTCTACTCTGCATGCCCTGTCTGTCTACTCTGCATGCCTGCCTGTCTACTCTGCATGCCTGCCTGTCTACTCTGCATGCCTGCCTGTCTACTCTGCATGCCTGCCTGTCTACTCTGCATGCCTGCCTGTCTACCTGTCTACTCTGCATGCCTGTCTGTCTACTCTGCATGTCTGTCTGTCTACTATACTTGTCTGTCGGTCTACTCTACTTGTCTGTCGGCCTACTCTACTTGTCTGTCGGCCTACTCTACTTGTCTGTCGGTCTACTCTGCATGTCTGTCTGTCTACTCTGCATGTCTGTCTGTCTACTCTGCATGCCTGCCTGTCTACTCTGCATGCCTGCCTGTCTACTCTGCATGCCTGTCTGTCTACTCTGCATGCCTGCCTGTCTACCTGTCTACTCTGCATGCCTGTCTGTCTACTCTGCATGCCTGCCTGTTTACTCTGCATGCCTGTCTGTCTACTCTGCATGCCTGCCTGTCTACTCTGCATGCCTGTCTGTCTACTCTGCATGCCTGCCTGTCTACTCTGCATGCCCTGTCTGTCTACTCTGCATGCCTGCCTGTCTACTCTGCATGCCTGTCTGTCTACTCTGCATGCCTGTCTGTCTACTCTGCATGCCTGCCTGTCTACTCTGCATGCCCTGTCTGTCTACTCTGCATGCCTGTCTGTCTACTCTGCATGCCTGCCTGTCTACTCTGCATGCCCTGTCTGTCTACTCTGCATGCCTGCCTGTCTACTCTGCATGCCTGTCTGTCTACTCTGCATGCCTGTCTGTCTACTCTGCATGCCTGCCTGTCTACTCTGCATGCCTGCCTGTCTACTCTACTAATATACTTGTCTGTCTATCTGTCTGTCTCTCTGTTTGTCTCCCTGTCTACTACATGTCTGTCTGTCTACTTTAAATGTCTATCTACTCTGTCTATTCTACTTGGCTGACCTTTTCTGTTAGTTCCTGCTTGTCTTCTGTCTTTTCATAATTTGCTTCTTGTTCCTTTTCATTTGATTTCTTTATCATCTCCAAGCCTATAGATCGCAAATCTTACGTCATACATTTACAATACCTGCCCATAAAAGTACAATGTCGCAAAATAACTCACTTGAACTCTTCCTGCTGCAGAATCTCCTGTATCCTCTGCCTATACTTGCGCCTGCTCTCCTGCAGATTCTGGTCCATCTCCCATTCCAGCTGCTTGCGGAATTTCTCAGTCTCAGCAGCCTGTCTGGTCTCGATCATGGCCCGTCTGAGCTGAGCAGCCACCTTATCGTGCCGACTAACCCCAGCCAGGGACTCTTCAAGGGCGGTGCGTTGCTCGCGAATCAGCTGGTCCTGCTTCTTTGTGATTCGTCGCTCCATGGCTTCTTGCATTTTCTGGAGAATGGTTTATTAGATGATGATGTAGCTCGTAGTAAGCTTTGTTCATATTCTTGGAAATCATGGTGATCAACTGATTTAGGGCTGTGACGATGAGAAACTTCTACGCTTCTGGTTAAGCTACGAGACTTAAAATTTTTACTTTGGGTCAAAAAGGGCAATAAAACTCTGGTTCAAAAACCTTCAATTTGGGGTTTTACGAGTTGTACAAAAATTAAAACGGTCCGTCTCTCCTCTCAACTTCTATTTTTAGATCTTAATGTACACATGGCATGCACGTTGGGGAAAGATCGATAGACAACTTAGGCACGGACTTGGCAAAGGGGTAAGAGGAACAACGTTTTACCCCTTTCCGACTTTTAATGTACATTCACATTAGCCTTGGGCTGGATGTACATTTGGAGCTAAAAATAGCCACTCAGAAGAGGGAGTGTGTGCGTGTATGCAAAGCAATTATCCGAAGGGCCTCACCCTCTGCTGACGCTCCCGTTCCTTCTCTTTCTTAGTGAGAAGGATCTCAAGTTGTTCTTCGTGATCCTGCAGAATCTGCTTGCAGCGATCATCGCTGAGGATGTGCCGATCTGTGAGGTCATCTATCAGGCTGAGCTTTAGTTCAGCGATAGCCTTCTGTTGCTCCTCGATTTTGGCCATCTGAAATGATTAGCAATTATGTTATTGTGCCTTGCGTTGGTGTTTGCTGAATGCTGGCGCCCCTTAGTAAAGAAAGATTCTTCTGGCAATCTAGCTCCACCTGTTACTCACCTCCTTAGCCTTGTCCAGCTGAAGCTGAGCAACAACAGCCGCCAGTCGCTCCTCCTGCTCCTTCAACTGCTGCGCTCTTTCCTCAAGCATCTGCAATTGTACTTCCTTCATCTCATCTTCGAGCGAGAC
>NIVC01000144.1:90000-122061 GCA_002269645.1 Macrostomum lignano | reverse complement strand
CAGACTATTTTCTACAGGCCAGCCGAGGTCTGCAGCCATCAGCATACTTCGAAGCGTAGCTGCGCCTGTTGATATACGCCCAGCCGGACTGGTGGATACTTTGTAGGGCATACCATACCGCTCGGTGCCAGGCGGCGATGCTTTTAAAGTACTTCTCCTTCTCGGGTTCTTGAAGATGTTCCTGGAAAATAAAACCCGCTGCTCCTGAAGAAGCTAGATAGCACCGTTGTACTACCTATAGATTTGCCTGAAATGAACCTAAAACGTTAGCCTCGACTTGGTAGGGTTGCTGCCACCTTGGTAAGAAGAAGAAGCACACCCGAAAGGCAACTGGTGGAAATCGCAATAAGAGGTCGAGCAAGGCTAGTGGGAAAAAAGCTTAAGAATAGGAAGACGAAAGCAAAGAAGAATGCAGCAGGCGGAGGAAAGCGAAAGCGTAAAGTCAGCAAGAAAACTGTGAAACGCGTGCTCGACTCTCTGTCATAGACATGGCTTACGGATTCAATCCCCGACTTGATTTATTTAAGACGCCCGTTCTACAAACCTGCATTGAAAAAGCTACTTGTGTTGATATTCACCCAGTTAATTCCATTGCTGCAAACTCCCCCATTGAATTTGACTGCCACCAATCTGCCGATGAATACACAGATCTGCTAAATTCTTTTCTTTATATTCGCTGCCGCCTTGTGAGACTGGATGGGGGTTTGCTGAGGGAGGATGTTCGAGATGGAGATGGCATCATCACCGAACGCAGAGACAGTGATGTGCACCCAGAAAACTTTGTTCTGTCTACAGTCTTCTCAGATGTAATTGTGAGCATTAACCAGCGAGTGGTGTCTGGTGGAGACCAGCTCTATCCCTACCATGCGTCCTTCAAAGCACTAATGAGCTCATCTGATGGCCAGCAACTAAAACTTTACCCTGCTGGCTTCCTGGAGCCGGACTCTGCAGCTGAAAAGCACACGGAGAGCCACAGGGAATCCCGATGGATGGAGTATGCGGGGCCGCTCTTCAGCGATGTTTTCCAGTGCCCAGTGTTTCTGCTAAGCAATCTGCACTTGCACATCAAACTGGTGCCCAGCGACGGGGCTTTTGCCATCAGAACCCCGAATGCAAACAACGTGGCATACCGCATGGAAATCTCTCACAGCATTCTGCATCTTCGCCGAGTCAAAGTGGTGCCCCACATCACCCTGGCCCACGAGCAGGGGCTAACAAACCAAAATGCACTGTATCCCATCGAGCGAACTGAAATGCAGAACTTCATCCTACCCCAGGGCATTCAATCTAAAAACATTGAAGGATTCACTCATGGAAAATTGCCGGAGTTCATCATGCTGGCCTTCGTGAGCCACCGAGCATTCAACGGTCATCATCACGCGAGCCCGTTCCAGTTCCAGAGCTTCAACCTCAGCCGGTTGGCTCTAAAGAAAGGTGGAGAGACCGTGTGCCACGGCGCCTTCACACCTGAAAACAATTCCTTTGTAAGAGAATACTTGCACTACATGAAAAGCTGTCAATCTGCAAGCAATTCGGTCCCGTGGATCCCCTACCAGCTCTTCTCCAACAACAACACGGTGTTTGCATTCGATCTCACACCAGAGGGAGCGGCTCTGTGGTACGGACAGAAGGAGGGCAACCTGCGGCTGGAATTCGCTTCAACAGGCACTGAATGAAGCGGTGTCCCTGATTGCTATGTGCCTGTATGACTCGCTGATTGAGGTCACCAAGCACCGAGAGCTTTTGCTGGACTATTCATCTTAATTGACATGGATGCAATTTAACTACTTAATCTCGCCAGAAAATTTTGCCTTACCAAAAATTTCTCATAGTTACTTTACATTTGCGCTATAAAAATTCTCTGCCCTTGAATGTAAAAAAATTTAGATCATCAATTTCCTTTGAAAACAAGTTTGTTTTTGTCCTACTTCAGCACAATGGCTCATTTGGTCACTGGGTGGTGTGCTATGCTGGGCAAGGAAATCGCATTGAGTTGTTCAACTCCCTCGGCTGGGAACCTGAAATTTTATCTTTGGTTTATAATTTGTTTCGAGAGATTAAAACAACTGGCTTTTGGCTCCGAAGCAATCTAAACAGATTTCAATGTGCTAACTCTAATAAATGCGGAATGTTTTGCATCTATTTTGCTTATCAAAAGTTTCTGTTCAATCGGTCATTTGAGGGGATTTTGAAGCATTTGCATGCTAATGAAAAAAATCATTTGAATGATAGAATCTTACAGAGGTTTGAAGCCAACTTAAGAAAAAGATGTCCGTGATTTCTAATATTTATGCATTAAACATGGGAGAAAAGCGAGTTTGCTACGATATCCGCCTCAGGCAGGGAAGCTGCATGATTGTCTGCGGGCCCACCAATGCAGGAAAAACAACCTTTGTCAAACACCTGATCCAGTACAAAGACGCCATGTTTGATGTGAAGCCTGGTAGAGTTCTGTGGTACTATGGGATCTCACAGGCAGGGCATGCAGAACTGAGCAGCCTAGGTGTGCAGCTGCGCCAGGGATTTCCCACCAACATCGAGGCAGCACTTAGGCCCAATGACCTGGTTGTTTTCGATGACTTAATAGAGGGAACCTCAAATTCTGCTTCAATGCGAATTTTTTCACAGGAATCGCACATCACTTGCCGTGCTTCTTGGTGATGCTGACTCAGAATATATTTTTCAAGGGAAAATAGTCGCGAACAATGAGCTTGAATGTAATGTACTTAGCTATCTTGAAAAACCCCAGAGACCAGCTGCAGATTGCAGCACTGGGCAGGCAGTGCTTTACAGAGAAGCCCGGCTTTCTGCTGTCAGTGTTCAAGCACGTGACCGCGCAGAACAGGGGAGCTTACCTGTTCCTAGACTTTCACCCATCAACTCCCGATGAGCTGCGAGTGCGGGCCAGAATTTTGCCCAACCAGCGACCTCATCTTGTATTTGCTTAAGAAAGTGAAGCTTGTTTTTATCAGCTATTGTTTTCAACGCTATGGAAGTGCTTGATTCACATGCAAGTCTTTTTGCGGTTCTTGCGTCACCTAAATATACCGTGCGCTTCAAGCGGCTGTTGATAAAAAATTGTCCAAAAGAAGTGCGTTATTTTCTTGTCGAGGCCTGCCATAATCTCTTTCAAAACAATCTATCGTTTTCGCTCGATGAAAAAGCTGTTCTTGCAAAGTCAATAGAGATATTGGAAAAATTACTCACAAAAGAAGAAAGATAGACTTGTTGAAGGCTGGTTTCATTAAAATACTCCCGATTCTGCTTAAGCTGGTAAAGAAGAAGCAAAATGAACAAACCATGAAATGATTCAAAACCAGGGCTCGCAGTCTGTGGACGATCCTGTCCACCAGTCCAGAGCTGATTCGAGTTTGTGAAAATGGGGAGGTGGTCAATCCCTTCCTCAAATATACTGGACTTGATTCAACACGCGGTGAGGGATTCGCCATGTGAGCGTGAACCAGTTGGGTGGAACGAGTTCATCGATTTTCTGCAGCAGAAAAAGCTTAATGTTCCGCTTTCTGCTGTTGGTAAATCAGTTAAAAATAAAATGGCAACCAGCAGAGGGGGTGAACTGGAGAAAGAACAGAAGAGTCTAGTCAAGGGGTACGGGAGCAACACAGCCTGGCTGAAACTGCCCGGAAGAAAAGTATATAAGAAGGTGGATTGACTCCGAATTTTTCGAAGGAAAGCTGCATCATGAACTACATTGACTTCCAAGGATTTCCGTGCAACAGCACAAGCAAAAAATTTGTTGTGAAGGAGTTGGCAGTTGTTCAAGTCGGAGCGGGAAGCTACCGAATTGCTCACCATGTGTACGCACCTCCGTATCCATGGGAGAGAGTCTCCCCTGACATGCGAGTTTGCTACAGACAGCTATCAAGGAGTCTGCACCAGTTTAAGTGGAATGATGGAACCCGTCCGTACATGGAACTGGCGGAAGACATTCTGAGCATTGCCAGTGGTCCGATCTGGACAAATGGGGAAAGGAAGTCTATTTTCCTGACTGAGCTGCTTGGTAGACAGGTTTATAACCTAGAAGATTTGGGAGCACCCTCAATTGAAGATTCAGATACTGGTTGTGCAGTGAGAAATTCATTGCTGCACTACAGTTGGCTTAAGCCAAAGTTCTGCATCAACTTAAGAAGCGAGAAGTGTCCGTGGCACACGAGCAGTAAAGTTGGCAGAAGCAGATTTGGTGAAGAAGTTGACGATCGAAATGAGCCCACCCGCTACAGCCCTAAGAGTGACCAATCTGGTTGGCGGAGTAGATCTGAGGCTGGATGGTGGCAGGGGCGCTCAGCTACCTCTACGGGAACTGGCTCTCAGCATGGCTCATGTGATCTACCGGCCCGTCTGGCCCCGGGTGCTCATCAAGCGGATGCGAAGTCCCAGAGTGACTCTGCTACTCTACCCTACTGGGCAACTGAGCATCTGTGGTGCCAAGACCCACGCAGACGCCAAAAGGGCTGCCCTTCGCTTCGTGGCTATGCTACATCGGAGAGTGCCGGCTCAACTGCTGCCTCATCAAACAATTTGTGTTCGAATTAAAACTATTACTGCTCATGGACGATTTAAGCTTAAAAATGCGCTACCGCTTAATGAGCTTGTTAAAGTATTGCCCAAAGCCCAGTATGAACCAGAAACATTTTCAGCTTTAGTTTGTCAACTTAAGTATTGTAAATGCTTGCTTTTCCATAATGCCTCTTATATTCTAAGTGGGGCGAAATCTCTGCGGATGCTAAAATCCGACAGTTCTTCCCTGTTTCGCTCTGTTAACACACTTATGCAACTAAAATAAAGCACAAGAATTATCCGTCTTTAATCTTCCGACAAAAATTTAACAGTAGAATTTTAATCTGTCTTGTTTACTAGTTTTATTTGGATAAAAAGATGCTAAAAATTGTCAGCAAACTGCTACACACAGCGAAATTGGTACTACTAGTAAAAGAAAAATAGGAAAAGAAAGAAAATGAAAATGCTAACACACACAGTGAAGCAATTTGGCTCATGAATAAAAAAGCATATTTTGTTTAAAACAATGGACATTAGCAAAACATGATCATTAACTAACATTTTCATGCACAGATGGTTGGAATAGCAATTTGATAAATAATATTACAGCCACAAATTAGAAAAGTACGCACTAATACAGAAAAATAACGTAATATAGAAAAGCAACCACCACCAATGAATAGCAGTACACACACACACACACACACACACACACACACACACACACACAGAACAACAACAACAAAATTTCAAAGAAATCAATATGACTAAAATCAGTTGACCATCAAACACCAAATTCCATTACGCAAAAAGTACGAGTAGTAACTTTCTAGAAATTGCCAAAAAGTAACTTTAAATTCAGACATTAAAGCTGCATCAATTGTAGAAATTGAGTGACACATGCAAAAGTCAGATACTCGTAGATGGTCGAAATCGCTGTTGCTCGGCGCTCGTCAGTTGAGGAGCTTCTGGATGGCGACGGCCACAGAGATAGCACGGCAAAAGTTTTAAACCTATTTTTTTAAACACCCGAAATATTAATTCAGAAACTTGAATTCATATTTGAGTCAACAATTACATGATTGGCTTATTTAATTGTAGATTGATACTACTAAAAGCTATGTTGCTCGAAATATTCTATCTAGCTTTGCTATAATCGCTATTGATTTAAAAAAAACATTTCTTGGCTTATTGTAAATCAAAATAAAAGCTGAAGTACAAATTAAAGTAAAAAATTTAAGTTAAACTGAATTTTTAAGATACACAATAGCCAAGAATGACCAAGTGACCAAGAATTCGCTTGCTCAACGAGACACAAAAATAATGCTGTCATTTTCAATTTTTACAATGTATCCTGCTCCAATTACTGGTGGCAGCACAAGTTGCAGTTAGTATCGAGGTACGACATTGTTAGCAGCCTCAAATTCCCCGTCTCCCAATACCTCCATCAGGGAATCCAATCCAGCCGGTTCTTCAATAATGTTTGGCTGAGCAATCTGTTCACCAATGTTGTTGATGCTTGAAAGCTGCTCGCCGATGCCTGGAGGCTGCTGCTGCTGCTCGCTGATGCTGGGAGGCTGCTGTTGCTGCTCGCCGATGCCTGGAGGCTGCTGATGCTGGGAGGCTGCTGTTGCTGCTCGCCGATGCCTGGAGGCTGCTGCTGCTGCTCGCTGATGCTGGGAGGCTGCTGTTGCTGCTCGCCGATGCCTGGAGGCTGCTGCTGCTGCTCGCCGATGCCTGGAGGCTGCTGCTGCTGCTCGCTGATGCTAGGAGGCTGCTCGCCAATGCCTGGAGGCTGCTGCTGCTCGCTGATGCTAGGAGGCTGCTCGCCGATGCCTGGAGGCTGCTGCTGCTGCTGCTGCTGCTCGCTGATGCTGGGAGGCTGCTCATTGTTGATAGCAATGTCGCTGTCCTCAGTCTCCTCATCGGTTGGCTCTTCGTACAGAAGGCTGTCCGGACTGTCCATGCGGATCTGCTTTCCTCTGATATCCGGGGGATGTCCAGCCGACTGAGCAGCGAGTGGGCGTTGGAATTGTGACTGTTGCGGCTGCTCAACAAAGTCATCATCGCTGCTACAGCCGTCTCTAATTACACCGTTTATTAATGGCTGAGAGCCTTTCGTGCAGCGGTTTGCTCTCCGGCTATTTGATGCGCTTTCTGCATAACTATGCGTCTTAAATTTTTTATTCCATTGTCTCCAGTAGGCAGCTGCTGATGCCCGCGGTGAGCTTTGAATTTTCCCGCTTTTCCTCCACGCTTCATTACAACGCCACACTGCCAGCAAACGTTGAAAGTGCTCTTGTTGCACTCTTTGTGATGGCCAGGCTTTAAAAATCCAACAACGCACTTGTTGCAAGTTAGGCAGACTTCAAAGGTAGCACATGAGTCGCTTATCTTCTTCATTGTTGCGGCGGAAGTGAGAATTCGGAAGACTGCAGTTATTTTTCACTTCATTTATATGTATACAATTTGCGGAACACTGACCACTGAATACAGTACCCTCCAATCCCCATTAAATGTACATCATTATTTGTTCCCCACCAACCCCAATCCAGTTCTTCCTCAAACCGACCAATCGAACCCCCCTCCCTAATTTTCTTTCCAAGAACGGTATACACAGCGCAGTTGTTGTGGTAGACTAGAATAATAATAATACTCGTACACGCCGACATTATTCTGGCGCAATAACAAACTTTGTGCTTAGTAGACCCCAGACCTATATCTAATAAAATTTCCCACAATATTTACTTTATATTCATTGGGCTTCGTTCTGTACCATAAACCGCCTATACAGTCTAAAAACTGAGATCAACGGAAGAGCCTAGCAGTGAGAGCGTCGTGAGCCCCAACTAGCTTTTATGATCCGAACACTGTATCATCCAACCCTTCCGATTTTCATACCTGTGTAATCTATATTTTTCTCTTTACACCGCCGGCAAGACTTGAACTAACCACAGCTCTGCCTAGCCCCTTATCTCTCTCAGTACACAATGGGGAGGGGGGGAGGGACATAGGTGTGTAGGCCTGCGCCATTGCTTAACCAACCTCAGACCCATACAACGCCTAACCCCCTCCTCTCGGATTGCCCCCATCCCACTTTCAAACCCGATGCCATAGGGCTCTATACTACCAAGGCCCTCCTATCTCCGCAGTGCAAGTGCGGCAGAGTCTGGGTTTTTTTTGTGCGAATGGGTGCGAATAGCATCCTGGTCTTAAAAATCGCACCCTGAAATTTGACTCAGGGTGCGAAAAGCGCACCAGAATTTTTTGCAAGGATGTGATGTGGATTTCACAATTTTGTGTTATGAACGTCTTTAGTGTTATTAGTGTTAGACCAGTTTTTGTCTGCAGCAGTGCAGCGCATCCTGGTCTTGAAAATCGCACCCTGAAATCTAGCACAGGGTGCGAAATCGCACCCAAGTTCTGGACGAAAAAAACCCAGGGCAGAATTGCATATGCGTTTCACCACTAGAGTTGAATAACTGTTTTAGAGCTCACCTCTCTGTCCCTGCACAGTGAAAGTGCGGCAGAGTTGAACAACTGTTTTTAGAGCTCACCTCTCTGTCCCTGCACAGTGAAAGTGCGGCAGAGTTGAACAACTGTTTTTAGAGCTCACCTCTCTGTCCCTGCACAGTGAAAGTGCGGCAGAGTTGAACAACTGTTTTTAGAGCTCACCTCTCTGTCCCTGCACAGTGAAAGTGCGGCAGAGTTGAACAACTTAGAGCTCACCAACCTCACCTCCACTTCAAACCCTACCCTTTCCACTCAAGCCCCGCACCCATTACAAAGTTTATTGCCCATTTATTAAAATTGCCAGAGGCAGACATTCAGGAAGACCAGAGCCTCTCTTATCTATTTCACTCCGCACTGACAAATAGTGCGGCAGAGTTGCATAGGCATGCTATAGGATAAGCACAGTGGGGGACGCCGAGGAGTTGCGTAGGCCAGGCACAAAATTGAGGTGGACGTTTCCACGCCATGCCTACCTTGTTTTGAATTTGTTTACTCTGCTATTCCAAAACCTTCCAATTCTTTGCTTTGCTACCTGCCTCCACCAGTGCGGCAGAGTTGCATAAACGTTTCACCACCCAGCCAATCACACCCACCCCACGCCCCTTATTTCCATTGGCTATCTCAGCTGGCTCTTTTACGCCCTCCTATCCTTTTACATAACCGCCTATCTCCTCAGTGAAAGTGCGGCAGAGTTGAACAACTGTTTTAGAGCTCAACTCTCTGTCCCTACACAGTGAAAGTGCGGCAGAGTTGAACAACTGTTTTAGAGCTCAACTCTCTGTCCCTGCACAGTGAAAGTGCGGCAGAGTTGAACAACTGTTTTAGAGCCCACCAACAACCTCACCTCCACTCCAAACCCTACCCTTTCCACTCAAGCCCCCGCACCCGTTACAAAGTTTATTACCCATTTATTATCAATGCCAGTGCGCCAGAGGCAGACACTCAAGAGCGGACGGAGCCTCTCTCCGCTCAGAGTTGCATAGGCATTGCTATACAATAAGCACAGTGGAGGATGCTGAGGAGTTGCGTAGGCCAGGCACAAAATTGAGGTGGAAGTTTCCACGCCACGCCTACCTTGCTTTAATTTGTTTACTCTGCTATTCCAAAAACCTTCCAATTCTTTGCTTTGCTTTGCTACCTGCCCCTCCCAGTGCGGCAGAGTTGCATAAGCGTTTCACCACCCGCGCCGCCCAGCCAATCGCACACCCACCCCACGCCCCTTATTTCCATTGGCTATCTCAGCCCTCCTATCCTTTTACATTACCGCCTATCTCCGCAGTGCAAGTGCGGCAGAGTTGCATAAACTCATACTACTGCTGCTGAATAGCCAGTTAGCAGCCAGTCACTACACTCTCCCCGTCCAAATAGAATTGTAGCAGCGGAACGATGATTCAATTTATTTAACAAAAACACTTTGGCTCTAACAAGGCCTCACAGAATTATTAGTTATTTATTGGCAAAAGGTTGGCTAGAAAAGAAAGGAAAAACATTGCGCGCCAGTCAAATAGATGGTGTACTACGGCGAAGGCAACACGAATTGCATACAGTATTAATTGCAGATTGTTTTAGAGCAGTGTATGATTGGAGAGATGAATATTTTTGATTATTATTTTTGATGCATATGAATTACAAATGTTATTTAAAGTTTCACTTATTTAATGGTGTTTGATGAATAAATGGTTGACTTAACTGTCCTGGAGTTTTGCTAATTGTTAATACCGTACGAAGTGGCTCAATTCGTCAGGGACTTGGGCAGCGTGGCCCAAGAAGAACAACATTTTTAAAATTGCCAGTTCCAGAGACGTAGCTCGTAGAATGCGGAGGCGGCGACGGTAGGGCAGCGACGGTGCGACGGGCCACTTCGGCGATGGCCTGTCGCCGAGCTTCGACGGTAGCCGCCAGGAAATCGTCGCGCACCTTCACCGGCCACTTCCGGGTCAGTTGTCCCTTCGATCCAGCTTTCCCAAGCAGGTCAGTGAGGAGGTCGATCGACTCTTTGCTGACACTAGTCCGATGATCGATCTGGGTGCTTGCGTCGACGTGCTGCGGCCTGGCCTTAAAGGCCGCACTAATTGCGCTGGCTAACTCGGAGCGAGAGAACAGCCTTGAGGCGATGGGTGTCGGAAACGAGGCGTCAGCGGCGTAGGCGGCGTCGGAATGTCGTCTAGGTTAATCGCGTCCGGCTGAGGCGGCGGCGTAAGAAGTCCCAGGTGAAACGCTGGCGGCGATGCAACGGGAGGAGGCGGCGTGCGTAGAGCGTCCTCCCTCGGATTGAGTAGGGCCGGCGGTTGCGCGAGCTGCGAGACCTGCTCCCCCATCAGATCTTGGATTGGAGGCAACAAGTCCTCGCCGGGTTCCTCCTGTAGGGAGCTGCCCAGACTGCCTAGCAGGTTGAGCAGTTCTCCGTCAGGCGGCTGGTTGACTTGAGCCCCACACGATTGCTGCTGCATGGGCGTGCTTTGGTCAGGTCGGCCTGGCGCTACTGTTAAAGATGTTATAAGTAATCGTTTATCTTAAAATAGTCAACTTTATATTTATAGTAAGTGAATCCAAGTTTTCCTTCTAGAATTTTCTATAACATACTTTTAATTATATCTATGGTCTTCGACTCCCTTACCTGTACCACTAAGTTTTGTTTGAGCTACGCCAGTGCTAAATTACATGTTAACCCCTTTTTTGCTATCTTTCTCAAAACTCAATAAACGCCGATTCATTATAACTTAACAAGGCTTTCTTAATAGGTTATGGGCCCTGCGCCCCTCCACTGTGATCTACTGCAGTGTGAACAATAAAGCTGCTTCAGTGGCAGTGCGTCAGTCGGCGTGATTGTCAGGCTCTACCGTCTCTTAGAAAGTTCAAGCTCAGCAGTCCAGTTGTGCTGGTGGATCGACACGATGTCTTTCGATGCCAAACTACTGGTTGAGAAGTTGGATAGTTCCAACTACACTGTCTGGAAGTTCAAGATGAAGAACGTCCTGATGGAGCGAGAACTTTGGGAAGTTGTTGATGGTACAGAGACACTTGCTGAGGACGCGACCAACGAGGTCAAAGTTCAGTTCAAGCGGCGTGCGAACAAAGCCCTAGCGACTATCGTATTGGCTGTTGCGGATAGTCAAATTCATCTAATTGAGGATGCAGTAACTCCAAAGGAAGCGTGGGATAAGCTTCAAGCATATTTCGAGCGGAGTTCGCTGGCAAATAAATTGTTTCTTAATCGGAAACTACAAGCGCTCAAGATGGTGGAAGGTGCATCCATGCAGGAGCATGTTAATCAGTTCAAGGATATGGTCAAACGACTGTCGGCTATCGGAGCAGGTGTTCCCGAGGACTATCAAGTCACGATTTTGTTAAACAGTTTGCCGAAGTCATATGACGGGTTGATTACTGCCCTGGAATCGCGAGCGGACGACTTGACGATGAATTTCGTACTCGAGCGGCTTTTGCACGAGGAGTCAAAACGACTTGAACAGGAAAGCTGTGAACCTAGCAGCAATTCAAAGGCTCTGGTTGGATTCAACAAGCAACAGCACCAGAGTGTCAGACCAAAAGTATGTTTTTCTGCAATAAGCCTGGTCACCTAAAGAAGCACTGTTACAAATTCAAGAATAGCCTCTCTGTGACAGGTGGATCGAGCACAAATTCAAGACCACGTGCACAGGATTTGAAGAAATCTAACAGAAGGCATCAGGCGAGGATTGCAGACGCCCCAGCAAAAGGCTTAAAGGACTTTTCAGCTTCAGATGAGGAAGATTCTGCATTTCCGGCGTTGTCTATGGGCACATCATCGACAGCTAACGAGTCTAGTACATGGATTGTGGACAGAGGCGCAACGAATCATATGACTAATGATCGGACAAATTTTGAGAAATTTGAAGATTTTTCGGTACTGGAGAACATTTCGCTAGCAGATAGACATAAGCTCGAAGCCACTGGAAAGGGAACCGTTCGGTTGTATATCAATACTGGTTCTGGTAAGAAATTGTGCGAGCTGAGCGACGTTCTATATGTACCACTTATGGAACAGAATTTGTTCTCAGTATCAGCAGTTACAAGAAAAGGCTTCAGTGTACAATTCAGCGACGACAAGTGTCAGATTTTGAGCGTAACTGGTAAGATTGTTGGAGAAGCTTTGAAAGTTGGCAGACTGTACAAATTGAAAGGCTTTAACCTAACTAACGAGACTGCATCTGTCGCGAGAAACAACAGCATCGACCTATGGCATCAGCATTATGGACACCTAGGTGAGCAAGACCTGAAATCTCTAATTAATGGAAAGCAAGTGGACGGAATTGAGCTTAGCAAGGATGACGTAAAAACTGAAGGCATCAGTTTCTGCACAGCATGTGTGGAAGGAAAGCTACATCGAACGCCATTTGCCAAGGGTGAAGCGTCAAGGTCAACTGAACTATTGGGTCTAATTCACAGTGACGTGTGCGGTCCCATGCAAACTACGTCAATTGGAGGATCAAAGTATTTTGTCACATTTATTGACGACTATTCGCGCTATTGCTCAGTTTACTTCATTAAAAGTAAGTCAGAAGTCTTAGAAAAATTCAAGATCTTTCAGGCTCTCGTCACGAATCAAACAGACAAGTCTATCAAGATTCTTCGGACTGACAATGGTGGAGAGTATACATCAGGAGAATTTGAGGCATTTTGTGCCCGAAACGGAATCATTCACCAGACTACTGTCCCACACTCTCCTGAACAGAACGGAGTAGCCGAGAGAATGAACCGAACCTTGGTGGAGGCAGCACGAACAATGATTGCACATGCTCATATTGGCAAGGAATTCTGGGCAGAAGCAATCTCTACGGCAGCATATCTGCGTAATCGATCAATAACGAGTGCAGTCAACAAAGCGACACCATATCAAATTTGGACCGGCAGCAAGCCGAGTGTTCAGCATTTGCGAATATTTGGATGCGTTGCCTACGCGCATGTCCCAGCTGAGAAACGTCACAAGTTTGACTCAAAAGCTCGGGAAGTCAGGTTTATTGGATACTCGGAAACCTCAAAAGGATATCGTTGTTTTGATTTCCAAACACGATCAGTTTTCGTCAGTCGCGATGTAACGTTCCAAGAGTCGTGCTTCGTGAAGCAATTAGTGGAGAAGCAGGAGACACTTCAACTGAATGCAGGTACCGAACCAGCATCGTCTGATTTCAAATGTGTTCCTGAAACTGTCGACAAGCAAGAAGTTCGGAGATCAACTCGAGAGAAGAAGCCCGTTGACAGGTACATGGCATCCGTTGCAACACAAATTGACGAACCGAAAACTCTACAGCAAGCATTGGACAGCTCATTCTCAAAAGACTGGCAAGAGGCTGCGAACGCCGAGTACGAGTCACTGATGGAGAACAGGACATGGAAACTGGTTGAGCTACCAAAAGGACGTCAAACTATTGGCTGTAAGTGGGTATTTCGTGTCAAGTATAAGGCAGACAACTCAGTAGACAGATTCAAAGCAAGATTGGTAGTCAAAGGATACTCTCAAGAGTATGGAGTAGATTATGAGGAGACGTATGCACCAGTAGCTCGATTTACATCAATTAGAACTCTACTGGCTGTTGGAATTCAACGAGATTGGAAAATTCACCAGATGGATGTCGTAACAGCATTTTTAAACGGCAAACTAGACGAAGAAATTTACATGGAACAACCGGAAGGATTTGTGGTTCAAGGCAAGGAAACACTAGCATGCAAACTAGAAAAAGTCTATATGGACTCAAGCAGGCTCCTAGATGTTGGAATCAAACTCTACATGATGAACTTTTAAGTCTTAACCTAGTGCAGGCAAAGTCAGAACCGTGTATCTATGCTAACTCTCAATCTGCGATCGGTGTGTATGTGGACGACATTCTATTAACAGCATCTGACGAATACATGCCCGTGCTGAAGCAAGAACTGCAATCTAAATTTAAAATGAAGGATCTAGGCGAATTTCACTATTTTCTTGGAATTCAAGCTACCTGGAAGAATGGTTCATTGTTTCTAAACCAAGAGCGGTATCTAAATACCATCCTTTCTAAATTCAACATGATGGACTGCAAACCGGTATCAACACCAATGGACACAAGTGTCAAGTTCTACACTGCACAGACCTGTGATGCTAAGGTGGACAAGACTATGTATCAGGCGGCAGTAGGAAGTCTAAACTATGCAGCACTAGCTACACGACCAGATGTGTCATCTGCAGTGGGAGTTCTCGCGCGATATTGCTCAGACCCAACTGAACAGCATTGGAGTGGCGTGAAGCGTGTCCTGAGATATCTAAAGGGAACCATTTCATCCGGATTGGTTTTTCAGGACTCGCGTGCAATCGATCTAATTGGATATTCCGATGCAGACTGGGCTGGAGATCACAATGACCGACGTTCTACAACCGGTACATCTTCAAGTTGGCTGAATGTCCGATTAGCTGGAGTAGCAAGAAGCAACAAACTGTAGCCCTATCGACGACGGAGGCCGAGTACATGGCACTCTCAGCTGCTACCCAAGAAGCCACATGGTTACAACAATTACTACTAGATCTTCGCGTAGAAAGTCTCAAATGCGTTACTATCCTAGAAAACAATCAAGGCTGTATTGCTCTAGCTAGGAATCCTGTCTTCCACAGTCGTTCTAAGCACATTGATATCCGTCACCATTTCGTGCGTGAGAAGTTGGTCGGTGGAACTTTAAAGCTAATTTACTGTCCGTCAGAGGAGATGATCGCTGACATTCTTACTAAAGCACTGTCTAATGCCAAGTTTCAAGTGCTCAAGGAACTGATTCCTGTTCGCTAATAACTGCTAACTCTTTATCTAACTTTGATATTCAAGACACAATATGAACTGTTTGTACCAGTATGCATTAGTTTTTAAGCTAAACATTAAGTGGGAGTGTTAAAGATGTTATAAGTAATCGTTTATCTTAAAATAGTCAACTTTATATTTATAGTAAGTGAATCCAAGTTTTCCTTCTAGAATTTTCTATAACATACTTTTTAATTATATCTATGGTCTTCGACTCCCTTACCTGTACCACTAAGTTTTGTTTGAGCTACGCCAGTGCTAAATTACATGTTAACCCCTTTTTTGCTATCTTTATCAAAACTCAATAAACGCCGATTCATTATAACTTAACAAGGCTTTCTTAATAGCTACACCTTGAGATTTGGCAGTGGCTAGTGGGCATGCGTCAGATGGGATAGCCTGGGCCGGATTCAATCGACGGCGAATGGCCTCCGCCCGCTCCTTAGCGACAGCGAGACGATCATCGAGTGGCAAGGGCTGCAGCGGAGCGAGCCGGCGCACCTCGATCCGTGGTTCCTGCCGGCGCACCTCGATCCGTGGTTCCTGCCGGCGCTGTTCATCCCAGCGACTACGGCGCCTGCGCGTCGGGTCCTGGACCGGCGTCGGCATGACTCTCGTTCGACGATGTGGCAGGGCAGGCTGGGTGCGCTTGCGCCCGCTGGCCGGCGAGGGCGTCCGGGACGGCTCGCGATCTCGCCGCTTCCTGTTTTCTTTGCCGGGCATTATTAGTTGTGCTTTTCAGCGCTGGAACAGGCACGAGGCCGGCGGAAAAAGTTACTTAAACGGCTCAAGTAGGACTTTGACTTTGGTTTTAGAACCAAGCGGTCAGGTTCCTTTCGAGCCCTAACTGGCCTGTCATTGACGGCCCATTCAACTTGACTAGTTGATGGCAAATTGGCCGACAAAACATGACTATTATTTGGCAAATTGGCCGACATAACATGACTATTACATTGATTATTCCTATCAGAGTCTAAGTTAATCCTATCGCTATTTCTAATTTCAGGTCGCCTCTGCGGTTCAACTTTAGGAGCGGATGGAGCGTCGCAAGAATCATACGGCAGTGACTCAAGCTCAACTCCATTCTCCATAACTTCAGGTTCGTGGATGCGGACTTCATTTGGACGCGCGCTTGGCTGAGCGGCTGATCGGAGTCGCCAGTGATAGGCGGGTTTCGTGTCCAGGTCGTCTTCTTCTTCGTCAGAGTCTTCAGAGATGGCGGGGAGTGTCGCAGCTCCGGCGTCAACCTGTCGAACTCGGCGTTGCTGCTTCGGTTCAGCTGGCCCTTCGAGATCTGCAATTGGATAATCTGAAGTGGGCACAAGGAAGAGGTTCCGGCGATGAACTACCATCTCGTCCGGTCGTTCTCGAGGGTGTCGAACCTTCCGTCGAATCTTGTAGACGACTTCTCCTTTGCTTTCCACCACTTCATACAACGATCTCCTTGGCCTGTGAAATTTTGCTGCTTCGTCTTCGTGTTGTGTCGTGTCGACCGGGTTGTTCAAGAAGACGAGATTTCCCGGCTGTAGCTTGAATGAAGATGAACGCTGGATCGGAGAGCAATCATGCACGCTGGCAGAAATGTGTCCCAATCGCGGTGATCGTGCTCGAGGAGACATGTCAGAATGCTCTTGATCTGGTTGTTCAAATTTTCTACCGGTTCATTGGATGCTGGATTGTACGGCGTCGTTGTCGTGTGCCTGATCGCGTAGAGATCGCAGAACTTCTTGAAGGCGTTTCCTGTAAAGTTCGTGCCTTGGTCCGTGTGAATCCAAGCTGGAACTCCGTATTCTGGAATAAATCGGTCCTGTAGTAATCGGATAACGGTTTTAGCTTTCTGATTTCTCATCGGATAAGCTATCGGAAACTTTGATGTCGCACAGCAGAGTGTCAGGATGTACCGATGACCTCCTTTAGACGGTTGCGCAATCGGTCCGATCACATCCATGTGAAGTCTTCCAAAAACTTCGCAGACTGGAAAACTCTGCACTGGCACTTGCTGTTTTCGTCGTGACTTGCTCTCTAGGCAGGTTCGGCATTTGCTGACGTAGGTCTCAATGGCTCGGACTAGACCTGTTCGCCAGAATCTTTCGCGCACACGTTGGGCGGTCTTCCGCTGTCCTTGGTGTCCTGCCAAAGGCGAATTGTGGAGCTCGTTAAAAACTTCGTCGTCGAGTGCTTCCGGTAAGACAATATTCGGTGGAGTGTCTTTTTCCGTCATGTTGATCATGAGTAGATCTCGTTCGAGGAATAGTAACTCGTAGTATCCTAGCAGATTCCGTTGCTCTCTGCTAAGTCGTAATCGATCGTCAAACGCTGGTTTCGGTTGATTCTCCTTGATCAACTTGTAAACGTAGCCAATAGCTGGGTCATCCTCTTGAGCTTTGATGAGCTTGTCGCGCGGCAATGGCGGCTTCAGATGATCCGTGAGCAATGCTCGGCAGCGCGGCAGACTTTGAGAAGTTGCGAGCTGGGGAGATGCTTTAGCTGTACGTACTCTGTCTTCCTCGTATGCAGACTTCGTCACCTCTGCATAGGAACGCCTCGTTTTCGGCGTAGGACGAAGGCGCTTCATGGCGCAAGACGTATCGTCCACGCGTTGATAATGGGTGGTCGGCTGCAGGCTCATGGAAGAGCAACGAGACGGCTCGACCTGCTGAGTCTGTCGGCTCAAGGGAGAGCAGCGGGACTCCTCAGCAGTAAATTTTCGACCGAGATCTGAGCAGTGATGCTCGACTGGGAGGGCTGCTGGAGCGGTGGCCTCCGAATCTTCGTCCAAGTCAGTCTCCAACAACAACAACAACAACAGAGTACGCTGCCAGTTCACAAAAGCAGCGTCAGATGGCGCGCTTCAAAGCTTGGGCGCGAACAAAAGCCGCACCGCCGGCAGATTCCGGGGCGCCGGCGTCAGCCAGCAGACAGTCGACGTAGCGCCGAGTCTTCGCCTGTCCCCGCCGGTAGGGTGCCTGCAACGTAAGTAGCAGCACCTCCTGCACCGGCTCCGGACAGTAGGCCTCGGCGCGGATGACGTGGCCTGCCAGCTGGAGTCGCCGACGGCGCAGCAGATCGCTAGGACGGGCCAGGCCGGCGCGATGATAGAGCGCCGTGTTGGTGACTCGCTCGTTGCCGATCTTGAAGGCGGCGCGCAGCAGGCCAGCGTGCGCCGCGTCGACTTGAGCCTCGAGCGAGTCTGTCAGCGTCCAGGTCTCGGCGTTGTATAACAGGACGGTCTCGATCACCGCCTGGAACAGCGCCGCCCTCTGGCGGTCCGGTAGGGCCTCGGACTGCAGGACTGACCTTATAGAACGAAAGGCAGCCCAAGCAAGTCCTCGGCGACGCCGCAGATCCTCGCGGACGTCGGGAACCAGACCGCCGAGGTAGACGAACTGCTGACATCTTGGAAGCTCACTCGCCTGTCCGTCAGCGCCTCGGCAGAAGATTGCAGCCTCGGTGTCGTCCGACACGCATAGCACGACGGTCTTCTGCGTGTTGACCACCAGGCCGACGCTCGCCGCAACGGCAACCAGCCTATCCAGCTGTCGTTGGGCGCCCTCGACGGTCGAGGACAGCAGGGCGAGGTCATAGGCGTAGCCAAGCACGCTGAGCCGTCTCTCCGGTTGGCGTCGACCCACGCGTCACCGCAGCAGGAAGCCGTCGTCGTTGGAAGGCAGAGCAGTCCGTAGCACCCAGTCAAGCACCAGAATAAATAGGAACGGCGCTAGCGTATCTCCCTGGAGCACCCCGGAGGATGTCTCGAAGAAATCCGATAGGCCGTCCGGTGTTGAGACAGCAGCCGTCGTGCCGTGGTACAGCGCCATGACAGCAGAAATCAGCAGCTCTGGCACGTTGTACGCACGGAGCACCTCTGGGAGCGCGTCCCTCACGACCGAGTCGAAAGCCTTCCTGAAATCGACGAAGATCAGGATCAGGGTCAACTGGCGGATGCGCGCCTCCTCGATGACTCGTCGAAGAGCCAGGATCTGCGTCACTGTGCCGCGATGGGGCCGGAATCCGTTCTGCTCAGGTCGCAGGTACGGGTCCAGCACAGGCTGTAACCGCGATAGCAGCATGCGGTTGAACAGCTTCGCGGCGCAGGACTGTAGGCAGATGCCTCGATGCTCCTCGAGCTTGGTGGTGTCCGGCTTCTTTGGAATGGCGACGATGTGCGCCGTGGTCCATTCGTTTGGCGCCACCTCACCGAAAAGCACGCGGTTCATCACGCTGGCGACCTCAGTGGCCACGCAGTGGATCCGCAGCGCCTCGGTGGGCACCTCGTCCGGACCAAGCGCTTTGCCGCCCGGCGACTGCCGAGCGAACTTCACAACGTCGGCTGTGCTGACTGGGGCAACATTGAAGCTCTCCTCCGCCGGCAACGGCGTCTCCGGCGGCAGCCTCAGATTTTCTGGAAGCGGAGGGGGCGGCGCGTTGACAATGGCGGCGAAGAACTCGCGCAGCTCGTTCCTGCGCTCATCCGGAGTGTCGCCTGCCAGGTTGAGCGCGATGCGCCGCTTTCGCCCCGTCAGAGTGTTGATGGCGGACCAGGCCACGCGCCCTCTGGCATCGGGCCCTGCGGCAGAGACGGCTTGGATGGCGTCATCGACAGCGGACTGCTGCCGCTGCAGGTAGACAGCCGCCAGAGCCTCCTCCGCCTCGCGAGTTGGCCGCCCACTCAGTCGGAGCCTCTCCAGATCTTCCCTCGCTTCGTCGATCGCGGGGTCGTCCTGCCAGACCGGCTGCCCGCGCTGGGCCGGTCGCATCAGCGGGACTGCTTGCTCCGCAGCGGCTCGAACTGCAGCGCTCACCTCCGCGTACTCGGCTCCTCCACGCTTGTCGCCCAGCGCAGTGACAAAGGCACCGGCAAAGCGACGTCGCGTCTCGGCGTCCCTGAGCGCGCGGTAGTAGCGCCGCGGTGGCCGCTTTGGCGGACGGTAGAGCGGGTCCCGAAGCCGAAGGTCGCAGATGAGCAGCCGATGGTCGGACCGCAGAGCCAGCGGCGTAATGGTGTGGCAGTTGGTGACGCGGCGGCGCTCACGAAAGCGCACAAGCACGTGGTCGAGCTGTGCCAGCCTCCGCGTAGCGTTCCGGCCGCGCGCGTTCCGCCGCCTCCGCTTGCAGCCCACGAAGGTCGCGAGCCTGCCCGGTGACTTGCGGAATCTGGTGTTGGCCGACACCATGTCCTGTCTCTCCAGGAAGTCCTCTAGCGCTCCGGTGTTGCCGTTCTCGCGCGCTGTCACAAACAGCGATCGCTCGGACCTACGCAGAACTGCGTTCAGGTCTCCGAGAATGACCACTGTGTCACGTTGCGCCATCTCCTGCACCCGCACCGAGAGTTGCTCGAAGAAGGCCTGAGCCTCATCGGAGCGGGTAGCAGGCGGCGCATACGCGCAGAACAGGCGGGTGTTTCGGCCGCGAAGCCGGACGTCGACCCGAAGCAGCCGAGAAGACAGGGAGATGCAGCGACAGCTCTGCTGCAGCCTCGGTCCGATCAGCGCTCCAACTCCTCCACGGCCTCGCTCATCCGCTGAGGTGTACCAGAGTGTCCAACCGGCGCCCAGGTCCTCACAGTGAAGTCCGGGGTCGGCTCTGATAGACACCTCCTGTAGTGCGATGACATCACAGCTGAGGTCGAGCGCTAGCCTCGCCAGCAGCCCTCTCCGCCATGTGGCCTTGAGAGTGCGGCAGTTCAGCGTCCCGACCCGAAGCGTGCCCTCTGGTACGGCTGGGGCTCGATGCTGGTGAGCCTCATGGTCCCCGGCGCCACCCGGAAGATCCAATTGGGCCAGCGCAGCAGCAGCTCGGCGGGCGGCGCCACGTTGCCGACCTCGCCAGTTTCGCTCGCGACGGCGTTCAACTCGCCGACGCGCGCTCCGCTGCCCTCGCTTGGTCCTGCCGCATTTGGCCGCCGCAGCAGTTAAGCGCGGCTCTCCACTCTCACCACGAGGAGGTAGCGGCATTTATCTGCACCGTGGTGCAAATAAATTAAGACTGCAAATAAATTAAGACTGCAAATAAATTAAGACTGCAAATAAATTAAGACTGCAAATAAATTAAGACTGCAAATAAATTAAGACTGCAAATAAATTAAGACTGCAAATAAATTAAGACTGCAAATAAATTAAGACTGCAAATAAATTAAGACTGCAAATAAATTAAGACTGCAAATAAATTTGGGATTGCAGTCTCCAAACTTTGTAGGTAGACCTGATGGCTGTTGTTGGAGAGGGCTGAGGGTACAGTGGCCTCTTGAACTTCATCCAGGCTAGTCTCCTTGAAGCGACGGCGTGCGTGGGTGGCTCGGCAGAGGGCTGCTGGTGCGGTGGCCTCTGTGTCTTCATCCAAGCTTGCTGTCTCCTGGCTTCGACGTGAACAGTGGAGAACTCGGCAGAGGGCTGCTGGAGCGGTGGCCTCTGGTTCGTTGTCCAAGTCGGTCTCTGCCTCTGGATCGCGATTGTGGGTCTCGATTGAGAGGGCTGCTGGTGCGGTGGCCTCTGAATCGATGCCCGGATCAGTTTCCTTAATGTGGCGGCACTCACGCTGAGAGGTGTCTCCTGTCTCCTCGCGGTGGTAAGCCAGGACAGCGTCGACGTCTTGGAGCACTCCGAAATCGCATTCTAACGGAGGCGTGTCCGGGCGTCTGGATAGCGCGTCGGCGTTGGTGTGGTCAGTACCCTTGCGATGGGAGATGGTGAACTGAAATTCGCTGATCCTTTGGACCCATCGACCTAGAATCCCTGTAGATTCAGTCTGACGTAACAGCCAGAGCAAGGCCTTATGGTCACTTCTTACTTCAAACTTCTTTCCTATTAAGTATTCTCGAAAGTGTCGCATGGCATCGACAATAGCCAGTAGCTCCCGCTTGGTGACCGTGTAGCGAACTTCTGGGTCACGGAGCTTGCGACTGAAAAATGCGATCGGTCGTTCTATTCCATCGGATTGCAATTGTCCTAGACATGCACCGATTTGGGTGTCGGATGCGTCGGTATCCAGGATAAACTTGACCTTCGGATCTTCAGTGAACTCTGGGAGGGCGAGTACTTCGGTTGAGCATAGCTTGCTCTTCAGAGTCTCAAAGGCAGTCTGATGCTGCTGCGTCCAATGACGCTGGAATCCTTGCAGGTCCTTGCGTGTCAATGCGTGTAACGGGGCCGCGATGCCCGAGTAATCTTCGACGAACTTCTTGTAGTAATTGGCTAGACCAAGAAAGCTTCGTAGTTGACGAACAGTCCGAGGCGTTGGCCAACTGCGCATCTGCGCGATCTTGTCTTCACTGGTTCGTAGGCCTTCTGGCGTAATCCCGTGGCCTAAATAATGGAGCTCCTTCTTAAATAAATGGCATTTCTTCGGTTTTAGCTTCAAGTTGGTGGCTATAATTCGATTTACGACTTGTCGTAGACGGTCTAAGTGATCTTCGAATGTCACTGGATCACATTGACGGTGTCGGTGAGTCCCATTGGTAGCACCTTGAAGCAGAATTGTCCACAATCGAGCACAGAGAAGGCAGTGATGTCCTGGTCTTCCTTGCGGAGAGGGATCCGGTAGAAGCCTTGTACCAGGTCGAGGCTTGAATACCACTGCGCTCCTTTGAGTTTGGCGAATGTTTCCTGAATGTGCGGGATCGGGTACGGGTGCTTCAGCGTCACTTCGTTGATCGCTCTGAAGTCGTGCACAATGCGAATCGTCTTGTCCTTCTTTGGTACTAGGATCATCGGCGAATTGTAGCTGGAGTACGTTGGCCGTATGATGCCCTTCTTCAGCATATCATCGAGCATCTGATCCAATTGCGGTCGTAGATGCGGAGGTATCCGGCGAGGAGGAATTGCGATTGGCGTCCAGTCTGTGAGCACAATCTCATGAGTTACCAGGTGTGTCAATCCGTGGTCCAACGGAGTTAGGGAGAATGCCTTCTCGCATTCCTTGAGTAATTCTTGAACCTGGTGCCTCTGATGGCTGTTCAGCTGGTCTCCGATGTCGACTTCGTTAATCCAACTGTCAGTCGTTTCTTCGGTCGTTATCAGTTGACGGACTTCTGGCTCATTCGACTCGCTGAAATACTCGAGGTCCTGGGTCTTGAGTGGCGTAGCTACTCCCATTAGCATGTTGCGACGCAGGTGAACCTCCGTGACTGATGGGTTGAGTACTTCCATCACTCCTCGACCTTCTGTCATCGTATGCAGTACCGGGGCTGCGTCTAACTGGTGATGCTTCGCTCGCAGTCCTGATTTGAGTGGTTCGATAATCATCGGTGAGCCGTAGTTCTGCTGATAACCTTCAGCTAGTTTAATGGCGACAAGGCAGGAACATTGGGGCGGCAGAGTGCATTTTTCAGCGACGTACACTCGGCAGGCCTTCAGTTCTCTCCTTGAATAGCGTACCGGAAGTCGGGTGCCTTGTCGGAATGTGAGCATTCCTTGCTGGAAGTCCAGTCCTTGGCAATGACTCCGCATGAAATCAATTCCTAAAAGATTTTCACAGTCTCCTTCGGCGACGAAGAATTCGGTTTCCGCGGCATAGTCCCCGAATTCAATTGATAGGATAACCTTGGCGGTGAGACTTAACTCGGTCCCATCGTACATAGCGACTCGGTTAGGGTAAGCAGGTGCAACTATACAACGTGGTAAACGACGCCTGATAGCGGCCCAAGTGGACGCTCCGAGGAAGTTTCTTCTGCTTCCGCTGTCTAGCAGAAAGGCGACCTCTCGTCGAGCCACTCGTCCTGTAATAAATGGATCGGCGTCACGCGCATGGACAGTATTTACAAAGGAGGCGTCCACGAAACCTCCATCCAACGTTTCCTCGTTTACTGACGACTCGAACGAGTCAGCTGCCGCGGCTGCGGGGCCATACTCTTCCGGGGCGTGTTCGGTGTCGGCTGCATAGCCTGGGCTGGAGCTCGGGGGCGTTGCCGTTTACGTCCTCCGGCCGGCCGTTTCCCGTAAACTGCTGAGTTGATTGGCGTCTATACGGACAATCTCTCGCCTTGTGTCCTTCTTGATGACACTCATAGCACGTGTAGTGCGGCGGTCGGTTCGCTTGACCGATCACTTGATTGGCTGTGGCCTGCTATGCCAACGTGTTAAGTAGATGCTGCTGCTGCTCAACGACTTTTTCCAACTTCGAAAGGGCGCTGTTGTTGGGCTCCTTTGAGGCTTGTCCCTCCCCGTCCAACATTCTGACCGGGGGCTCTTTCGAACGATGAGCCAGGTCTTTGACTAGTTCCATCCTTTTCAGTGCTCGCAAGGCTTTGCTGAGTGTCGTAGGTCGGATCCAGAAAAGTTTCTCGCGGCAGTCTGATGACGTGCGAATCCCGCGCAGGAACTGGTCAATCAGTTCTTGCTCTAGATGGCGAGGCTCAAGCCAAGGGAAGGCTTGCTCTCCTAGCTCCTGCAGAGCATCTGCGTAATCTTCCGTTGATTCGTTCTTGCGCTGGCTGCGGCCTCTGAGTTCTTCTCGATATTCGTCTGGTCCAGAGAGTCGTGAAAATCTCTCTATTAGTCGTTGCTGAAGCTGTTGATAGCTGATGCGGTCGGGCAGCCTCATGCGAAGTACCGCGGCGTAGGCTGAATTTAAGTCTAAATTCGCCAGCAATTGGGCCTTCTTATCGTTTTCATCCTGTAGATCTTCTGCTTCGCATCGTAGGTCGAAAGCCTTTAACCAAACGCGGATGTCCTGCGATGGCGTATAGCTCTTCATCTTGACCTGCTTCTTAGGCTGTAGATCAAGCTGACGTTGCATGGCCTGCAGCATCATGCGGATCATGTCCGGGTTGGTGTCGCGTCCGAGGTTGTTGAGTCCTGCAAATGGATCTTCTTCCTCATCTCCTGAGTCATCCCTAAAATTAAATCCTCTACTGTATCGTACGGGTACGCCTCGCAGCGCGAGTGGGAAGACATTGAGTGTGGCTGCCCACGCCTGCTCAGGCGATGAGTCATCGGGCAGTACACACTTAGACCCAGCACAGGGTATCTCTCTCTCACTCGATCAGGTGGACTGAGCTACTGTGCAGCGGACCACAGCAACTCTTAAGGAAAGCTAGTGAATGCTGCTGAATAGCCAGTTAGCAGCCAGTCACTACACTTTGCTCAAAGGTGAATTCTCGCCGCAGCGTTTTGATGACCTCCTTTGGCTCGGCAGCCTGAGGCATGAATCCCCTGCCATCTAGGCGAAGCAAGGCCACACGATATAGATAGCCTTTTAACTGCCCGATCAAATATTTGTAGTAATCGTGGCGCTGCCTCGGGATGGAGTTCAAGATGGCCGAGAAATTCGCACCTAATTCCATCTGGGGGTGCTGCTGAACCTGCTGCGCCGTCCTCCGGTACTCTGGTGCGGCGGGCAGCTCCAGTTGAGCGCTTCCGGCGACTGCCTCAACTCGGTGTCGTGGTACTGCTGATGCTGACACTCGTGTTGGTGCAATTGCCTGTGGCAAGGGTGGTTTAGTGGTGTATGCCGGTGCCACTTCTCCTCCCTCTCTCTCTCTCTGACCTCTCCATCTCTTCTTCCGCTAGGCTCTCATGTTGCATATTATTTTCTATCTCAGCTTCTGTCTCGGCTTCTAGCTCTGATTCATTCTCATGTACCGATTGTTCATTTTCACGAATTTTGCAGAACCAATTCGGGTATTCTTCATCCGAGCTTTCTTCTTCAGATTCTAATTCGATAATTGGCTTCTCTAATCTATTTTTTCTGGTATGGCTTTCCTTTCTTGATTGTCCTACCTCTTGCTGATTTTTTTTCTATTTAAATGCTTAGCTTTCTTCTGGCCTCCCTTATTTGTAACTTCTACTATCTCAGCGCTCTCCTGGCTTCCCTTATCTATTGGCTCTTTCACTGAATTTGGCACGGGCGCCAGCAGCCTCGATTCCAGCAGCCTCGAGGATTCCAGCAGCCTTGATTCCAGCAGAAACGATTCCAGCAGCCTTGATTTCAGCAGACACGATTCCAGCAGCCTTGATTCCCGAAGCCTCGAGGATTCCAGCAGCCCCGATTCCAGCAGCCTCAATTCCAGCAGCTCCGATTCCAGCAGCCTCGATTCCAGCAGCCCCGATTCCAGCAGCCTCGATTCCAGCAGCCTCGAGGATTCCAGCAGCCTTGATTCCAGCAGCCCCGATTCCAGCAGACTTGATTCCAGCAGCCCCGATTCCAGCAGACACGACTCCAGCAGACACGATTCCAGAAGCCTTAATTCCAGCGGGTGTGAGACCTGTTAGATACGGGTGTGAGACCTGTTAGATACGGGTGTGAGACCTGTTAGATTTGGGTGTGAGACCAGTTAGATACGGGTGTGACGCGTTAGACAATTTTGTCGCCGAAGTGTGCAATTAACAAAGCTTTTATCGTTTTCATGTAACATATCTTCAGTAAACTTTTGTTCCCTTTGCGTTATATATTTGAAAATGACAAGACCTTGAATATCGTTTGTCTATTTCCAGCGCCAAGGTTCACAATTCTGTTTGACCTCAACTCAAGTCGTTTTTTTAGAACTCCATGATTCAAACCGCATTCGTAGTCTATGGTCGGAATCAGTTAAACATGTATTGCATTGAAGTTTGACTTCTAATTTCTATTGCGATTAATACTGCATTGAATCTATATATCGACTCTTAGTGTTATTAGTGAATTAAATATTTAACAATGCAAGCTTCTGTTCCATCAGCTCCAGTTGTGTCTCACAATCAGACTGTGGACATAGCACAACCAGCCAATCAAAGCGATTCCTCTGACGATGACGTCATCGATAGCCCATTGTTCAACTATAACAGCGCAGAGCAGCCTCCGTCCGAAGCCGAGAGCTCCTGTCCGCAGTTTGTCATCGACGAATGCGACCCGACACTGCCTCCACCGTCCACGGAGACGCCTTACGAGATTCGAACCACTCGCAGGAGTGTCATCTCAGCCGTGGACATGGAGGAATTGAACGAGAGCGACTTTGCTGACACTGGCAAAGATTTCACGAAATCGGCTGATGATATTGATAAGATTGTTCGGAATATTCGAACTGTGGTGCTGTTTGAAGGATACGACGTTGAAGAACTGCAGGTGAGGGTGTTTGTGCACCCTGGCGCACTTTAAGCGACATTGTCACACAACCGGCTAGAGGCATTACTGCCCCTCCAGCAGGCACACGAGCGCGCAGATACGTACGCAGTCATACGCATAGGCACACACCTCACTTTATTTATCGTTAGGCATGTACTGTGGCAATTTCACAAGCAGACTCAAGCTGAGTTTCCAGTTTAGCCCCAAAGTTAATGGGATGACTGCATTTGGAATCGAGACTAGGCCTACTGCTAAGGCCTAAGAGCTAGACTACTGCTTTGCTAAGCTTTGTTGACAAAAATTTATGATTTGTTTATATGATACCACTTTTAATATTAGCCAACCAGTTTTTGCATAATACCATTTTCATCCACCATCATCCCCCATGAGCCTGCAGCTGGTCGCCAGCTACATGTACAACCGCAAAGTTGAACCAGGCGATGTCGTGATTGAATTTGGCGGACCTGGGGACGCCTTTTATGTGGTGAACACTGGCCAGTTTAAGTGCACGGTGCCCGCTAGTAATGGGCAGCAGATCACTGTGCGCAGCTATGACGGGGATGGCTACTTTGGTGAGAGTGCATGTTAGTTAGTTTGTTATTTGGTTGGTTAATTAGTTAGTTATTTACTAAGTTAGTTGGTTAGGTAGTTAGATAGTTATTCAGTCAGTTAGTTAGTTATTTAGTTAGTTAGGTAGTTAGTTAGTTAGTTAGGTAGTTAGTCAGTTAGGTAGTTAGGTAGTTAGTTAGATAGGTAGATAGTCAGTTAGGTAGTTAGGTAGTTAGTTAGTTAGGTAGTTAGTTAGTTCAGTGGTTAGTTAGTTATTCCGCTAGTTGGTTAGTTAGTTATTTACTAAGTTAGTTAGTTAGTTAGTTATTTAGGTAGTTAGTCAGTTAGGTAGTTAGGTAGTTAGTTAGATAGGTAGATAGTCAGTTAGGTAGTTAGGTAGTTAGTTAGTTAGGTAGTTAGTCAGTTAGGTAGTTAGTTAGTTAGTTAGTTAGGTAGTTGATCAGTTAGGTAGTTAGGTAGTTAGTTAGATAGGTAGATAGTCAGTTAGGTAGTTAGGTAGTTAGTTAGTTAGGTAGTTAGTTAGTTAGGTAGTTAGTTAGTTAGGTAGTTAGTTAGTTAGTTAGTTAGTTAGTTAGTTAGTTAGTTAGTTAGTTAGGTAGTTAGTCAGTTAGGTAGTTAGTTAGTTAGTTAGTTAGGTAGTTGATCAGTTAGGTAGTTAGGTAGTTAGTTAGTTAGTCAGTTTGTTAGTTACTTACTTACTTACCTACTGACTAGCTAGTTTGTTAATTAACTTTCAATTGCATTTTTTCTCTAAAACAAGAAACCTTAACGGCTGATCGTTTGCTTAGAAAGTTTTTATCTCTTCGACAGTCTGACACTGAAATGCCACACAGTCTGACACTGAAATGTCACAAATCTGACACTGAAATGTCACACAGTCTGAAACTATGATTTCTAAGAAACCGCCGGCTAATCTTCAGCTCCCAATCCGTCACCCCGCAGGCGAGCTGGCGTTAATAAACCACGCTCCCAGGGCTGCTAACATTGTGGCGCAGTCCAGCGGCTCCCTGTGGGTGCTGGACGCCCTTCGAAACGGCTGGCTGCGCAAACAACGCGCCATCGTCAATGCTGAGCGATTTGAACAGGTGATAAAAGCCATCCCGCTGTTTAGAGACAATTTGTCTCCTTCTCTTACCAATCGATTGATTGACGCGATTGAAGTGATCACTCTGCATTCGGGGGATGTCATTTGTCGTCAGGTGAGAGAGTTTTTTTAATCATTGTTTTCCTAACTGCAAATTGGTGAACATTTATATGTAGCTGGCGCCCCTTCTCTGTAGCTGGCGCCCCCTCTGTAGCTGGCGCCCCTTCTCTGTAGCTGACGCCCCTCTGTGGCGCCCCTCTGTAGCTGACGCCCCTCTGTGGCGCCCCTTCTCTGTAGCTGGCGCCCCCTCTGTAGCTGGCGCCTGGCGCCCCTTCTCTGTAGCTGGCGCCCCTCTGTGGCGCTCCCTCTGTAGCTGGCGCCCCCTCTGTAGCTGGCGCCCCCTCTGTAGCTGGCGCCCCTTCTCTGTAGCTGACGCCCCTCTGTGGCGCCCCTCTGTAGCTGGCGCCCCCTCTGTAGCTGGCGCTTCCCCCTCTGTAGCTGGCGCCCCCTCTGTAGCTGGCGCCCCTCTGTAGTTGGCGCCCCTTAGCTGACACCCCGGAGAACGCGTGGGCTGACCCAATCACTCCAAACACGCTTGCATTACAGGGCGATCCGGGTGACGCGATGTACTTTATCATGGACGGCGAAGTTGACGTCCTGATCGACTCCAAACAGGTGAAGCGGATGCATCAGAACGAGTTTTTCGGCGAACGAGCTCTCGTACTGGACGAAGGCCGAGCCGCTACTTGCATTGCCGTGGCGAAAGTTCGTCTGGCTAAACTTCCGAAGGAGAGCTTCTGCTTGGTGATCCCGGACTCCGTGATCGAGTGCATGCAAGAGCACATCGCTCGGTGCTACTCGACTAAAAATTCCTAATTTAACTTTCAGGATCACGGAAGCAACTGAACTGACACCTGCGTACTAAATTTGTTTTTTATTGAACTCAGTGAACGCAGAGAGGACTGCACTGCAAGAGCCTGCAGAATTGCTCAATATCATTATCAAAACCTATTTTTATTTTCAGTTCAGTTTTCGAAGTAGGGCCTACTTTTTCTACTTAGTAGCAGTATCATTAGTATATATAAGTAGAGATATTTACACGTGAAAAATATAATTTTTAGTTTTTGCAAACTTGTGTGCGTTAAGATGTCTCCCCTAATTTGTACTTTTATTCATTTTGTTTGGCCTTTGTCCTCTTGGCTAACCTGTTACAGTGTCTTTTCCAACAGATTCCCCTCTGTCTAACAGATTCCCCTCTGTCTAACAGATTCCCCTCTGTCTAACAGATTCCCCTGTCTAACAGATTCCCCTCTGTCTAACAGATTCCCCTCTGTCTAACAGATTCCCCTCTGTCTAACAGATTCCCCTGTCTAACAGATTCCCCTGTCTAACAGATTCCCCTCTGTCTAACAGATTCCCCTGTCTAACAGATTTCTATTGTCTAACAGATTCCCCCTGTCTAACAGATTCCCCTCTGTCTAACAGATTCCCCTCTGTCTAACAGATTCCCCTGTCTAACAGATTCCCCTGTCTAACAGATTCCCCTCTGTCTAACAGATTCCCCTGTCTAACAGATTTCCATTGTCTAACAGATTCCCCCGTGTCTAACAGTTTCCCCCTTGTCTAACAGATTTCCATTGTCTAACAAATTCCCCCCTGTCTAACAGATTCCCCTCTGTCTAACAAATTCCCCTCTGTCTAACAAATTCCCATCTGTCTAACAAATTCCCCTGTCTAACAGATTCCCCTGTCTAACAGATTCCCCTGTCTAACAGATTCCCCTCTGTCTAACAAATTCCCCTCTGTCTAACAAACTCCCCTCTGTCTAACAAATTCCCCTGTCTAACAGATTCCCCTGTCTAACAGATTCCCCTGTCTAACAGATTCCCCTGTCTAACAGATTCCCCTGTCTAACAAATTCCCCCTGTCTAACAGATTCCCCTCTGTCTAACAAATTCCTCTGTCTAACAGATTCCCCCCTGTCTAACAGATTCCCCTGTCTAACAGATTCCCCTGTCTAACAGATTCCCCTGTCTAACAGATTTCCATTGTCTAACAGATTCCCCCTGTCTAACAGATTGCCCTGTCTAACAGATTGCCCTGTCTAACAGATTGCCCCTGTCTAACAGATTCCCCTGTCTAACAGATTCCCCTGTCTAACAGATTCCACCTGTCTAAAAGATTCCCCTCTGTCTAACAGATTCCCCCTGTCTAACAGATTCCCCTGTCTAACAGATTTCTTTGTTTAACAGCCAATCCTGTTTAGCATTAAGTTTCTTGTCTGCCTTTCACCATCTCAGTCTGAACAGAACCCAACGACTCATTCTACTTAACTTTGACGCCTTTAGTCTCGTGAACTCAGAAAATACAAATTCAGAACCCGCAACTGACCTCGTTGGAAACCGCAAGACAGTAACCAAGATCGGATTAAATATTTATTTGGCTTAAAACGGGCATTCACTTTTCCTATAGAAGTTTTAAAAAATAAACTGCAGCACTGTGTCAAACTAATTTAACAAAATTTAGATTTCTGCTAAATAATTTAAAGCACATCGGATCAGTGAATCAAAGCAACGCCTAGCTAATTACTGTAAGTTTATTACGTTTGTAATGAAATTAAATTAACTGATAAGATCCACTGCTTAAGGATCTATCTGTGTATTTACCTATCAATCTATCTATCTATCCATCTATCTATCTATCCATCTATCTATCTATCTATCGGATAATCTTGTGTGCGTCTTAATCTTGTGATAATCTTGTGACCGGTGATCTTGTGTGCGTGCATTCAGCTTGATTGGCTGCGGCAAGCAAGCTCGAAAGAGCTCGCTTCGCTCGCTCTTTCTCGCTATCTACTATCTACCTATCTATCTATCTATCTATCTATCTATCTATCTATGTATCTATCTATCTATCTATTTATCTATCTATCTATCTATCTATCTATCTATCTATCTATCTATCTATCCATCTATCTATCTATCTATCTATCTATCTATCTATCCATCTATCTATCTATCCATCTATCCATTTATCTATCTATTTATCTATCTACCTATCTATCTATTTATCTATATAACTTTCTATCTATCTATCCATCCATCCATATATCTATCTATTCATTTATCTATCTATCTATCTATCTATCTATCTATCTATCTATCTATCTATCTATCTATCTATCTATCTATCTATCTATCCATCTATCCATTTATCTATCTATCTATCTATCTATCTATCTATCTATCTATCTATCTATCTATCTATCTATCTATCTATCTATCTATGTATCTATCTATTTATCTATTCATCTATCTATCTATCTATCTATCTATCTATCTATCTATCTATCTATCTATCTATCTATCTATCTATCTATCTATCTATCTATCTATCCATCTATCCATCTATCTATCTATCCATCTATTCATCTATCTATCTATCTATCTTTTCTTTCATCAGTTCATTCTTTTTTGCTTCCGTGTCGCCCCTCGCGACGGAAAAAATCTGTTCTCAGTTTCTGACCAACCAGCCTCCCACCCGCTT
>NIVC01000144.1:0-85000 GCA_002269645.1 Macrostomum lignano | reverse complement strand
TGTCATTGTGGCGCCACATCCTGTGTGTCACTGTGGCGCCAACTCCTGTGTGTCACTGTGGCGCCAACTCCTGTGTGTCACTGTGGCGCCAACTCCTGTGTGTCACTGTGGTGCCAACTCCTGTGTGTCACTGTGGTGCCAATCTTTCATGGCATTGTGGCGCCACATCAGATATTACTTTGGCGCCACATCAGCTGTCGTTCTGACGCAAATTCAGTTGTGTCACAGTGGCGCCGGAGTCACAAAAGCGCCACTCCTCCTCATTCCCGCGCTCGCCCACAACTACTAAGCTAACCAGCCCCCTACTATGATAAGTTCACCAGCTGTCAATCGCTCATCCAATCGCCCACCCGCACAACAGCGCAGCGCCGGGGCAGCCGCATCGCCCGGTCAGGCAGCTCGGATCCTGCAGGTGCAGCCAGCGCCCAGACAGCTCACGCCAGGCCGGGAGGCCAAGAAGCAAATCAACCTGCCCCGAGTGGCCGGCATCTCGGCGGGTGGAGCCGCCGCTGCCCCAATGAACGGCACGAGTCGAAGAGTTGGCGAAGGTAAATGCAGCATTGATTGCCTCGTATGAAATCACTGGTGCTGTTACAGATGCTTCTAATCTCATTTCAAGGGCCTCAGACACCCTTCTAGACACCCAGACACCCTACTGGATACCCAGACACCCTTCTGGATACCCAGACACCCTTCTGGATACCCAGACACCATTCTGGATACCCAGACACCCTTCTGGATACCCAGACACCCTTCTGGATACCCAGACACCCTTCTGGATACCCAGACACCCTTCTGTATACCCAGACACCCTTCTAGACACATAGACACCCTTCTGGATACCCAGATCCCAAACATTCCTCTAAATACCCAGACACATTTTTAGCTACCCAGACAGACTTCTGGATAACCGCACACCCTCCTGGGTACCCATAAACCTTTTTAAATACCCACCAACCTTACTAAATATCCAGATACCCTTGTGGATACCCAGAGACTCCTCTTGATACCCAAAAACTCGTCTAGATACCCAGACACTCGTCTAGATACCCAGACACTTTTCTAAATACCTATAGACCCTTCTAGATTTATAGGTATCATTTTGATAGCAAGATACCATTCTAGATACCCAGAGACTCCTCTTGATACCCAAAAACTCGTCTAGATACCCAGACACTCGACTAGATACCCAGACACTTTTCTAAATACCTATAGACCCTTCTAGATATATAGGTATCATTTTGATAGCAAGATACCATTCTAGATACCCAGACACTCATCTAGATACCCAGACACTAATCTAGATACCCAGAAACTCATCTATATACCCAGACACTCTTCTAGATACCTAGACATAATTATAGATAATAGACACTTCTCTATATACCCAGACGGTTTTCTAGATACCCAGAAACCCTTGGAGATACTCAGACACTCTTCTAGATACCCAGACGGCCTTCTATCTACGAGTGTCTAGATATTATAAAATCTAAACTTTTTTTGCGCTATCGGCTGGAGTAACTCCCGATTTGTAATCAGTTAATAATAATCTTCTCTACGGAGATCCAGGATTAAGCAAGGGCGTGGTCCAATCACAGGATTAATCCCTTCTACTAGATAATTTCCCTATTTTACAAAACAAATTTACCAGCCGCCATCTGACAAAGGCGGGACTTCCTTCATACGCTTGGCTTCGCGAAACTGCAGTGCAGGGTCTTCCTCATATCCTGCTATAAAATAAAGAATAAATTCTAATACACAAATGTTCCAGCTACCGGCTAATTGGAAAATAACCTTCGCTTAAGTATTCTCGGTATAACTTGGCAAGGGTTTCGGCTAAACAAAAACCTCCCTCCGTTTATCACAAGTTCGTTTCTGTTTAAACTTGGCCTGCGCTGCGCATTTGCAACTACTGATGACAACAGTGCACTGAAGCACTCTGTCAGTTCACTTTGACCTTCAACTGGAACTGTGATGAAAATGCCCACTGACTGACTGAAAGCTGGTGTTGACTCTTGCCCACGGCTACCCTCTACTCTACTCTCTACTCTACTGCCCTCTACTCTCTACTGTTCTCTACTCTCTACTCTACTGCCCTCTACTCTCTACTCTACTGTCCTCTCTACTCTACTGTCCTCTACTCTCTACTGCCCTCTACTCTCTAGTCTACTGTCCTCTACTCTCTACTCTACTGCCCTCTACTCTCTAGTCTACTGCCCTCTACTCTCTAGTCTACTGCCCTCTACTCTCTAGTCTACTGCCCTCTACTCTTTACTCTACTGCCATCTACTCTCTAGTCTACTGCCCTCTACTCTCTAGTCTACTGCCCTCTACTCTCTACTCTACTGCCCTCTGCTCTACTTTACACCACTCTACTCTACTGAAGTCTACTCTACTGTAATCTAAATCTTTTTTTTACATTTCTTACTAAGATACTCTACTTTACTGTACTCAACTTTAGTTGGAACTTCGCTCCTCTCTCAACCCAACCATTCTCCATCATCCCATCATCATGCTACTAAAAGTTTGCCTTCAGTTCTGTGCTCCCGACAAACATCCCCATTTTCACCCATCGGTCCATCATAAAAGCGAGAATGCAGGGATCAGAAAAATTTTTTTGAATGCAACTGGCAGAACAATAGAGAGTCTGCGGGCCGGGCGCATGGCTTCCCATCATCAGCTTCTTTCTCAACTTCATGAAATCGCTCCGTGCAAAAAAACAAAGCCGCCTCCACCAACCAGCAATGCTGGCTGACGTTTTAAAGCAAGCCAGGCTTTTTTTAAAATTTCCTGTGCCATTCACTCGAAACATCCCGTAGTATTGAGCTGAGCAGCTCGAATTCCCTAAAGAGCGGAAGTGCAGATGCACTCTCTGGCGTAGCAACTCAAAATTGCTCAAATTGTCAATTGATGCCTCGCTTATGGCGCAAATTCAAACGCTATCTGTCTGTCCCTCTCTCTCTCTCTCTCTCTCTCTCTCTCTCTCTCTCTCTCTCTCTCTCTCTCTCTCTCTCTCTCTCTCTCTCTCTCTCTCTCTCTCTCTCTCTCTCTCTCTCTCTCTCTCCAGCTCATCCTTCCGCGCTCCGGGGTTTGTGTTTCATCAAATGCGACGCTTGTAGCTCTCTACGAGGCTGGCAATTGCATGGGAGCGCATTTAGCATGGAAAATATAATTTTCTGTCTTTTAATCCGCTGTCTGCTTGCTAGAACAGAAAGCATTCAGTGCCTGTTGTTTAGGTGGGCTTTTTACCTGCCCGTTTTTATACCTCCGGAATGCGCTGCCGCCTACCAAACTCAATCCTGTTTATGCCTGCTCCAGTGCTATTCGCATCCCTTTATCTGCTATAGCCGCCTCTCTCTCCGCTGCCCCCTCTCTCCACCCCCTCTCTCGGCCCCTCTCTCCGCCCCTCTCTCCGCTTCTCTCTCCGCCCCTCTCTCCGCCCCTCTCTCCGCCCCTCTCTCCGCCCCTCTCTCCGCCCCTCTTTCCGCCCCTCTCTCCGCTTCTCTCTCCGCCCCTCTCTCCGCCCCTCTCTCCGCCCCCTCTCTCCGCCCCTCTCTCCGCCCCTCTTTCCGCCCCTCTCTCCGACTCTCTCTCCGCCCCTCTCTCCGCCCCTCTTTCCACCCCTCTCTCCGACTCTCTCTCCGCCCCTCTCTCCGCCTCTCTCTCCGACTCTCTCTCCGCCCCTCTCTCCGCCTCTCTCTCCGCCCATCTCTCTCCGCTTCTCTCTCCGACCCTCTCTCGGCCCCTTTCTCCGCCCCTCTCTCCGCCCATCTCTCTCCGCCCCTCTCTCCGCCCCCTCTCCGCCCCTCTCTTCGCCCCTCTTTCCGCCTCTCTCTCCGCCCTCTCTCCGCCCTCTTTCCGCCCTCTTTCCACCCCTCTTTCCGCCCCTCTCTCCGCCCCTCTCTCCGCCTCTCTCTCCGCCCCTCTCTCCGCCTCTCTCTCCGCCATCTCTCTCCGCTTCTCTCTCCGCCCCTCTCTCGGCCCTTTCTCCGCCCCTCTCTCCGCCCATCTCTCTCCGCCCCTCTCTCCGCCCCCTCTCTCCGCCCCTCTCTCCGCCCCTCTTTCCGCCCCTCTCTCCGCTTCTCTCTCCGCCCCTCTCTCCGCCCCTCTCTCCGCCCCCTCTCTCCGCCCCTCTCTCCGCCCCTCTTTCCGCCCCTCTCTCCGACTCTCTCTCCGCCCCTCTCTCCGCCCCTCTTTCCACGTCTCTCTCCGACTCTCTCTCCGCCCCTCTCTCCGCCTCTCTCTCCGACTCTCTCTCCGCCCCTCTCTCCGCCTCTCTCTCCGCCCATCTCTCTCCGCTTCTCTCTCCGCCCCTCTCTCGGCCCCTTTCTCCGCCCCTCTCTCCGCCCATCTCTCTCCGCCCTCTCTCCGCCCCCCTCTCCGCCCCTCTCTTCGCCCTCTTTCCGCCTCTCTCTCCGCCCCTCTCTCCGCCCCTCTTTCCGCCCCTCTTTCCACCCCTCTTTCCGCCCCTCTCTCCGCCCCTCTCTCCGCCGCCCCCTCTCTCCGCCCCTTTCTCCGGAAATCCTCCACCCATATCCGCCCTCTCTCCGCCCTCCGCCCTCTCTTCGCCCCCCTTTCTCTCCACGCGTCACTCGACATAAGGCTTTAAGACATTGCAATCCATGAAATGTGGAGTGAAATGTAGGGCACCGCCAGTTCCCCAGCACCCTCCCAGAGCTGCTGACTGGGGTGCTGCCGCTCCGGTGCCAAAATTCATTCAGATTTATTTTTTCTTTCCTTTTCTCTCTCCCATCTTTCATTCGGCTCCGAATTGACCATTTGATTTGCCTCTTGCTTTGATGAATTCTCGCTGATTGCCGGCTCAGCTTTGAACGAAAATCAATTTTCTTCAGCTTACAAGTTTATTCGTGATGGCTGGGAAAAGTGTGCAGGATTGTGCCGAGTGAAAATCCCTTTTATACATTATTGCTGCCCCTAAACTCTTGTCGTCTCTCTCCTCTCTCTGCTGCCATCTCTCTCCTCTCTCTGCTGCCATCTTTCTCCTCTGCTGCCATCTCTCTCCTCTCTCTGCTGCCACCTCTCTCCTCTCTCTGCTGCCATCTCTCTCCTCTCTCTGCTGCCATCTCTCTCCTCTCTCTGCTGCCATCTCTCTCCTCTCTCTGCTGCCATCTCTCTCCTCTCTCTGCTTCCATCTCTCTCCTCTCTCTGCTGCCATCTCTCTCCTCTCTGCTGCCATCTTTCTCCTCTGCTGCCATCTCTCTCCTCTCTGCTGCCATCTTTCTCCTCTGCTGCCATCTCTCTCCTCTCTCTGCTTCCATCTCTCTCCTCTCTCTGCTGCCATCTCTCTCCTCTCTCTGCTGCCATCTCTCTCCTCTCTGCTGCCATCTTTCTCCTCTGCTGCCATCTCTCTCCTCTCTCTGCTTCCATCTCTCTCCTCTCTCTGCTGCCATCTCTCTCCTCTCTGCTGCCATCTTTCTCCTCTGCTGCCATCTCTCTCCTCTCCCTCCTGCCATCTCCCTCTCGTCTACTCCTCCGCAATGTCTCACCTCTTCTCGTCCTCAGCCTTGCTCTCCGTCCGATCCCCGCCCCCATCTCCACCTTTGAATGGTTCATCCGCCGCCTCTCTGCACACTTCATCCCCACATGCAAGTGAAGTGAAGAACGAATGTAACGAAACTGAGGCAGCCATTGGCCGATCGCTAGCCCAAGCAGATCCCTGCCCTACCATTGGTGCATTTTTAGATCCAAGCAGTTGAGACAGTCCAATGTATTTATCACTGTATTCGTTGCTATGCAGAGAGGTTGCAATCTTTGACAGAAAAGTAAAGTCTTGACTATCTGTTAAAACTCAAACAGCAAGCTCAAAGGAAGGATATTTCTGATTGAGCCATGGATGAGAATGCGAGATGTCACAGACCTCAAATTCTGGTTGAGTCGGCAAGTGAGCACTTTTGCGATTTTATGCGCTTTTATGTGTTCAAAAGTCAAATTGTTTGATAAAAATCATTAATTTTTTTATTGAAGGGCCATTTATTGAAGGGTCATTAATTTTATCCTGCAAATGCTTCCATTTTATCGATAAATGAAAATAATAATTTTGTAAATAACAATTTAGATAACAATGTCCTAGATTTGTGTGTGTCTACTATAAGTAAAGAACTCAATGTTTAATTTTGTAAATATATCGATTTCTCGAAACAGCCCGAAGCTAACCAGACCGGGATCGCTACAAACGTTTCGATTTTCTGTCCCGAAAATCGGAGAAATATTAAATATATTTTCGGCTGTCAACCCCTTTAACATCGAGGTTGATAAGGTCAGTACAGAAAAAATTCATGGCCCTTTTATTAATTTAACTGACGCATTTTTTTGCTTTTTTATATACTTCATCCAACCAATATGTGCTCAGTCAAAATGTTTTGTAGAAATGTGCTTTTCTGGAACGTCAGTGGTGCTTCCGGGAATTTCAATGACCTTGAAATTTTTAGATTTTTAAAAAAATTTCATGGCTGTGAAATCACTGATTATCCACAACTTTCATACAGTCGCTAAAATATTCTGGTCTCTAGGAATTTCTGCGGCCCTTCAAAAAGGCCTTTCCAGGAATGTCTGCGGCCCTTCAAAAATGCCTTTCCAGGAATGTCTGCGGCCCTTCAATAAAGGCCTTTCCAGGAATGTCTGCGGCCCTTCAATAAAGGCCTTTCCAGGAATGTCTGCGGCCCTTCAAAAATGCCTTTCCAGGAATGTCTGCGGCCCTTCAATAAAGGCCTTTCCAGGAATGTCTGCGGCCCTTCAAAAATGCCTTTCCAGGAATGTCTGCGGCCATTCAAAAATGCCTTTCCAGGAATGTCTGCGGCCCTTCAAAAATGCCTTTCCAAGAATGACTGCGGCCCTTCAAAAATGCCTTTCCAAGAATGACTGCGGCCCTTCAATAATGCCTTTCAAAGAATGACTGTGGCCCTTCAAAAATGCCTTTCCAGGAATGTCTGCGGCCCTTCAATAAAAGGTTTCCAGGAATGTCTGCAGCCCTTCAATAAAAGATTTCCAGGAATGTCTGCGGCCCTTCAAAAATGCCTTTCCAGGAATGTCTGCGGCCATTCAATAAAATGTTTCCAGGAATGTCTGTGGCCCTTCAAAAATGCCTTTCCAAGAATGTCTGCGGCCTTTCAAAAATGCCTTTCCAGGAATGTCTGTGATCCTTCAAAAACTTTTTCGTGGAATTCTGTCTTTTAATAAGAGTTTCAAGGAACTTCACTGCCGCTTAAATATTCTGGGTTAAGTATGCTACAAAATAACTATTTTGTAGTTCTAATTATTTCTATTTATTCTTCATTAGCTATTTCATTATTTGTTTTTGTTATGAATCAGTCAAAACAGGAAGTGTCCCAGAAAAAACTCCCATTGAACGGCTTCCCATTGGTTTGCTTTCGGTATTGGTTGTGACGAGGAACGGGCGTAGCTTAAAACAGATACTGCACCGGCCTCATCCTAGAGATGTGATTTATCCTAGAAAAACCTTCCACCAGACTCAAGCGAGTGCGTTCGATTCATCGAACAGTACACACAAAAATCAAAACACTCAACTCAAAGTTCGACTGGATATGTTCTAGATTTTTTTGAGATCAGCATATCACGAGTCAGCTTTAAGAATGTGAGTAGACCCGCATTGGCAACAATATAGGTTTTCGATTTTCAATGCTCTTTGCTTGGTCTGCACTCTCCGGTATCTCACTGATCCTGTCAGAGTTCGGCTCAAAACTGCTGGAATTCAATTGATTAACCTCGCTCGACACAATTCTAGATTAGATACTCACTTTGGTGAACGAAAGGCACGTTTTACACTACAAACACACTTAGACCAAAGACACAAACTTTAAGCCAAAGACACATTTTAGAGCGAAGATACGCTTTAGACCAAAGGCACACTTTAGACTAAAGACACACTTTAGACCAAGAAGACACACTATAAACCAAAGACACACTTTAGACCAAAAGACACACTATAAACCAAAGACACACTTTAAACCAAAGACACACACTTTAGACCAAAGACACACACTTTAGACCAAAGACACACACTTGAGACCAAAGACACACACTTTAAGCCAAAGACACATTTTAGAGCGAAGATACGCTTTAGACCAAAGGCACACTTTAGACTAAAGACACACTTTAGACCAAGAAGACACACTATAAACCAAAGACACACTTTAGACCAAAAGACACACTATAAACCAAAGACACACTTTAAACCAAAGACACACACTTTAGACCAAAGACACACACTTTAGACCAAAGACACACACTTGAGACCAAAGACACACACTTTAAGCCAAAGACACATTTTAGAGCGAAGATACGCTTTAGACCAAAGGCACACTTTAGACTAAAGACACACTTTAGACCAAGAAGACACACTATAAACCAAAGACACACTTTAGACCAAAAGACACACTATAAACCAAAGACACACTTTAAACCAAAGACACACACTTTAGACCAAAGACACACACTTTAGACCAAAGACACACACTTGAGACCAAAGACACACACTTTAAGCCAAAGACACATTTTAGAGCGAAGATACGCTTTAGACCAAAGGCACACTTTAGACTAAAGACACACTTTAGACCAAGAAGACACACTATAAACCAAAGACACACTTTAGACCAAAAGACACACTATAAACCAAAGACACACTTTAAACCAAAGACACACACTTTAGACCAAAGACACACTTTAGACCAAAGACACACACTTGAGACCAAAGACACACACTTTAAGCCAAAGACACATTTTAGAGCTAAGATACGCTTTAGACCAAAGGCACACTTTAGATCAAAGGCACACTTTAGACTAAAGACACACTTTAGATCAAGAAGACACACTATAAACCAAAGACACACTTTAGACCAAAAGACACACTATAAACCAAAGACACACTTTAGACCAAAGACACACTATAAACCAAAGACACACTTTAGACCAAAGACACACTATAAACCAAAGACACACACTCTAGACCAAAGACACGCACTTTAGACCAAAGGCACACTTTAGACCAAAGGCACACTTTAGATCAAAGACACACTTTAGACCAAAAGCACACTTTAGACCAAAGACACACTTTAGACCAAAAACACACTTTAGACCAAAAACACACTTTAGACCAAAGACACACTTTAGACTAAAGACACACTTAGACCAAAGACACACACTTTCGACTAAAGAAACTTACACCAAGAAGACACACTTTAGACCAAAGGCACACTTTAGACCAAAGGCACACTTTAGACTAAAGACACACTTTAGATCAAGAAGACACACTATAAACCAAAGACACACTTTAGACCAAAAGACACACTATAAACCAAAGACACACTTTAGACCAAAGACACACTATAAACCAAAGACACACTTTAGACCAAAGACACACTATAAACCAAAGACACACTATAAACCAAAGACACACTTAAGACCAAAAGACACACTATAAACCAAAGACACACTTTAGACCAAAGACACACTATAAACCAAAGACACACTTTAGACCAAAGACACACTATAAACCAAAGACACACTATAAACCAAAGACACACTTTAGACTAAAGACACGCACTTTAGACCAAAGACACGCACTTTAGACCAAAGACACGCACTTTAGACCAAAGACACGCACTTTAGACCAAAGACACGCACTTTAGACCAAAGACACACTTTAAACCAAAGACACGCACTTTAGACCAAAGACACGCACTTTAGACCAAAGACACGCACTTTAGACCAAAGACACACACTTTAGACCAAAGACACGCACTTTAGACCAAAGACACGCACTTTAGACCAAAGACACGCACTTTAGACCAAAGGCACACTTTAGACTAAAGGCACACACTCTAGACCAAATACACACACTTTAGACCAAGGACACAATTAGACCAAAGACACACACTCTAGACCAAATACGCACACTTTAGACCAAAGACACACTTTAGATCAAAGACACACTTTAGACCAAAAGCACACTTTAGACCAAAGACACACTTTAGACCAAAAACACACTTTAGACTAAAGACACACTTAGACCAAAGACACACACTTTAGACTAAAGAAACTTACACCAAGAAGACACACTTTAGACCAAAGGCACACTTTAGACCAAAGACACACACACACTAGACCAAAGACACACACTTTAGAACAAAGACATACACCCCTGGACACCATAGCCGAGAAAATGACTCACAAGTTCTCCCAAAAACTTAGCTGTTTACCCCGGGCAGTAAAAGTGCAGGCACATAGGGCAGCCCACCATTGGAACAATTCGAAATCCATAGTCCCTCATTTCCTCGCATCCCCCATCTGAGAAGTTCCTCAGCTAGAAAATCTAATAATTCAGATAGCATCAGCTACTTTGCTCTGAGGAGACAAGCGTCCCGCGCCCGCTGAAGCTGAAAAAACGCGATGAGGAGGATGAGGAGGGTTGCGGGATGTGGGATAGCTGAGTGAGGTCTAAAGGAATTAGGGATAGATTTTATTCGTATTTTTGTGCAGACTGAGGTCGACTGACTGACTGACTGACTGACTGACTGACTGACTGACTGACTGACTGACTGACTGACTGACTGACTGACTGACTGACTGACTGACTGACTGACTGACTGACTGACTGACTGACTGACTGACTGACTGACTGACTGACTGACTGACTGACTGACTGACTGACTGACTGACTGACTGACTGACTGACTGACTGACTGACTGACTGACTGACTGACTGACTGACTGACTGACTGACTGACTGACTGACTGACTGACTGACTGACTGACTGACTGACTGACTGACTGACTGACTGACTGACTGACTGACTGACGCAGTCCAACACCTCACACCTTCAGAGGCTGACTTCGTGAGCCCGAACCGAGCTTTGAACCCGAGTGTGCCGCAGGCAGAGGCCGCCTTAAGTTCGGATCCGGACCTGGACCCGGACAGGATGCCCGCCCCTGGCGAAGCCGAGGCCAGCTACTCCTGCTCGATTCGGTGAGCTTAACAAACTTTTTATTTTATTGCGGCTTAATTATTTTTCCCTTAGATTCATACACGGTGCCATCTCTCTCTCCCTGCAAGCAGAAAAATAAACTTGAGTGCATTTCAGCTGAAGTGCAGATTCCCAACAGTGTGATCCTGGGATTTTTATGGCCTTACAATCTGCAGATAGGTGGATTAAAGTTGATTAAAAAATATTTTAAGGTCAAGCAATATGATTGGCGGGGAGACTCAGAGACAGGAAGAGAGACAGTCAGACAGACAGGGAGACAGACAGGAAGACAGACAGAATACAGACAGGAAGACAGACAGGAAGACGGAAATGAAGACAGACATGAAGACAGACAGAAAGACAGACAGAAAGACGGACATGAAGACAGACAGAAAGACAGACAGGAAGACAGACAGAAAGACAGACAGAAAGACAGACAGGAAGACAGACAGAAAGACAGACATGAAGACAGACAGAAAGACAGACATGAAGACAGACAGGAAGACAGACAGGAAGACAGACAGAAAGATAGACAGAAAGACAGACAGTCAGACAGACAGTCAGACAGACATGAAGACAGACATGAAGACAGACAGGAAGACAGACAGAAAGACAGACAGAAAGACAGACAGAAAGACAGACAGTCAGACAGACAGGAAGTGAGAGACAGGAAGGCAGACAAGGAGAGAGACAGTCAGACAGACAGGAAGTGAGAGACAGGAAGGCAGACAAGGAGAGAGACAGTCAGACAGACAGGAAGTGAGAGACAGGAAGGCAGACAAGGAGAGAGGCAGTCAGACAGACAGGAAGTGAGAGACAGGAAGGCAGACAAGAGAGATAGAAATAAAGACAGAGCAGTGAAGAGCTGCACAGTTAAGTGGCTCATCAGGGGCCAAATGATAAACTATTGAGCAAATGGCTGCACCTCAACTGATGATCAAATAAGTCCAAATCAAGGCGAGGCAGTCGCTATCACAAAATGTCAAGTAGATCTGCCTATCGGCTCGTTTAAGAGCCTCCCCTATTCCGCTGGGAAGCTCTCGAACTCCTTCGTTTTCTGCCTGTGACCATTTTGTCGGTCTAACTTTCTATACACGGCTGATCAGGATCAAGTTTGACGGCCTCGGGGATCAGTTTGATGACCTCCTGCCGGGCAGTCGCATCTGGAGCTTTTTTTAAAGTGCCAATCCCCTGTGGCCTGTCCTGTATAACCAAGGAGACCACACTGAGTTAGTAGAAGCAAAACCTGGATTAACAAGCGGGCTTCAGACAACTTCATTTTAATGCACAAATTTATGAGAGTGTGAGTTTGTGAGTTCGTGAGTTTGTGAGTTCGTGAGTTCGTGAGTTTGTGAGTTTGTGAGTTCGTGAGTTTGTGAGTTTGTGAGTTCGTGAGTTTGTGAGTTCGTGAGTTCGTGAGTTTGTGAGTTCGTGAGTTCGTGAGTTCGTGAGTTCGTGAGTTCGTGAGTTCGTGAGTTCGTGAGTTCGTGAGTGAGAGAGACCACAAGTTCTGGCTGTGGGACTCCTTGACAAGCTCCCAACCCAAGTGACTATTAATTCTTCGTAGCTAAGAAAGTTTGAAGACTGGCTTGCATCCCGCTAATCTCCCTGCCTTCCTGCCCAGCCTCCCGCCCGTCAGGCTGACAGCCTTATTAGTGATCTTAGCGAGAGTGACTCTCCAAGGCTAATCTGAGGCGGATTCTAAAGTCTGTATGATGGTGGAAGGATGATAATCCATGCATAACAGGAAATTAGATGGAGATTGGAGCATGAGGCTGGGGCGGGTTGGCGAAGCATTTGTTATTTTTGATTGATATTTAAAATTTTATTTCTGCAATTCGATTATAACAAAGCTCCGTTTCTGCAAATTTTCAGGCTAAGAAAAATTGCTAAACTGGTTGCAAGCGACGGTATATCAAAAGATGCACTGATCAAGAATTTGACTTATGCCGCTCAGGTGCTGGAGTCTGTCTACCTTGATGAGACCAGGTGAGGCTGGAATTATCTGTGCCTACTAATTGTTTTTTAATAAATCAACAGAATTACCTGATATGGTTGCGACAATATCGACATTTACAGGCACTGAGACAGGTACTGGGACAGGCACTGGGGCAGGCACTGGGACAGGCACTGGGGCAGGCACTGGGGCAGGCACTGGGACAGGTACTGGGACAGGCACTGGGGCAGGCACTGGGACAGGCACTGGGACAGGCACTGGGACAGGCACTGGGACAGGCACTGGGACAGGTACTGGGACAGGCACTGGGACAGGCACTGGGACAGGCACTGAGACAGGTACTGGGACAGGCACTGGGGCAGGCACTGGGACAGGCACTGGGGCAGGCACTGGGACAGGCACTGGGACAGGCACTGGGACAGGCACTGGGACAGGCACTGGGACAGGCACTGGGACAGGCACTGGGACAGGCACTGGGACAGGCACTGGGACAGGCACTGGGACAGGCACTGGGACAGGCACTGGGACAGGCACTGGGACAGGCACTGGGACAGGCACTGGGACAGGCACTGGGACAGGCACTGGGACAGGCACTGGGACAGGCACTGGGACAGGCACTGGGACAGGCACTGGGACAGGCACTGGGACAGGCTGTGAGACACTGAGACACTGGGACAGACACCGAGACAGACTGTGAGACACTGAGACACTGGGACAGACACTGAGACAGGCTGTGAGACACTGAGACACTGGGACAGACACTGAGACAGGCTGTGAGACACTGAGACACTGGGACAGACACTGAGACAGGCTGTGAGACACTGAGACACTGGGACAGACACCGAGACAGACTGTGAGACACTGAGACACTGGGACAGACACTGAGACAGGCTGTGAGACACTGAGACACTGGGACAGACACTGAGACAGGCTGTGAGACACTCAGACACTGGGACAGACACTGAGACAGACACTAAGACAGACACCGAGACAGACTGTGAGACACTGAGACACTGGGACAGACACTGAGACAGACACTAAGACAGACACGAGACAGACTGTGAGACACTGGGACAGACACGAGACAGACACGAGACAGACACTGAGACAGACTGTGAGACACTGAGACACTGGGACAGACACTGAGACAGACTGTGAGACACTGAGACACTGGGACAGACACTGAGACAGACTGTGAGACACTGAGACACTGGGACAGACACTGAGACAGACACTAAGACAGACACGAGACAGACTGTGAGACACTGGGACAGACACGAGACAGACACGAGACAGACACTGAGACAGACTGTGAGACACTGAGACACTGGGACAGACACTGAGACAGACTGTGAGACACTGAGACACTGGGACAGACACTGAGACAGACTGTGAGACACTGAGACACTGAGACAGACACAATGCAAAAAGGATGAGCTCAGGCAGTATATCACTAAATCGATACCCAGTCAGTAAGTGGAGCAGTTCTCTAGCATGCTAGTTTGGCACAGCAGCCCGTACCCTGACTTGGTTCTCCTGTAAATCAGCCTTCATTTCATTATGGATGTTTCTAAGGGTTGCCTGCATCAAAGCCTAGCAGTAATTCATTGAATTTCGGTCTCAGAAGAATGTGGGATGGGCATCATACAGATGTGGCATTATAAAAGCATCTTTTTCTGGTAATTTTATGTGACTTCCAACTGGGTATGAAGCTGCTGAGGTCATCAATTTTATCATCATCAGTAATTATTAATTATAAAAAAGTGAACCGCTAAGCTAATTAGTTAGGAAATAAGTTATGAGAATTTTGGCGATATGCTGTGAAAGCTGGAGGAGCTGTGGTTGGAGAGAGGGTCCACAGAGGGTGAAAGAAATGTAGAGTCGAAGAAAATGCTTATAAAACGAGAAGGTAGATGAGAAGGGGATAAAAGAGAAGGGGGTAGAAGAGAAGAGGGTAGAAGAGCAGGGGGTAAAAGAGAAGGGGGTAGAAGAGAAGAGGGTAGAAGAGCAAGGGGTTAGAAGAGCAAGGGGTAGAAGAGAAGGGGGTAGAAGAGAAGGGGGTAGAAGAGCAAGGGGTAGAAGAGAAGGGGTAGAAGAGAAGGGGGTAGAAGAGAAGGGGTAGAAGAGAAGGGGGTAGAAGAGAAGGGGGTAGAAGAGAAGGGGGTAGAAGAGAAGGGGGTAGAAGAGAAGGGGGTAGAAGAGAGGGTTGAGGGTAGAAGAGAGGGTGTATAAGAGGGTACGGGGAGGGTATAAGAGAGGTGGGAAGAAAGGAGAGAAGAGAGGGGCTAGCATTCGTGCTAACTTTGTGTTACGCATTGATGGCATACTTTCGGTGAATGTATTAAAAGATATTGACGTTTCGCGCTCATCAATATGTACTTGTTCTATGATTCAGCTTGCAACCTGCCGCAGCACGATGAAGTTAAAATCTAGTTTTTTTCGCTTTCCAAAGTACACAGTGTTTCAAATTTCCCAAACAAACACCTGCCCGCCATCAAGGGCGCCACGTGACACGGGCCGGAATTCGGCGGCAGACTTGAGCCCCGAGGGCAGCCTGTCTGTCACTCGAAGGGAGTCCAGCGGCCGAGGAGCAGCTGTCACCGCAGTGACAGAGTAATTTTTTTCTATGAAACTAGAAAGCGATAGCTGTGATCCCAATAATTTGAACTTCTTAACTGGTAGCTTAAACAAATATTTTGTTTAAATATCACCAAAGCCTCACAAACTCTTGCTATAAAATATTTAATTTATCCGCGCGTCTTTGGTAGCTGATTAACAATTTGTGCCGCTGATATTTTTTCTAATTAACCAGCCTTAGCAACTAGAATACGGAGATCAGACTGATCACCATGGCAACGGGTTTAGCGCGGGAATTCAAATTTCAAACAGTCATCAAAGCGAGCTGCGTATAACAAAACGCATTTTTCCTTATTTCACCCGTCGCTTCAGTTGAAACTGGTTTTCTAATCTTTGTTAATTATTTGTTTGCGTGTTTCTTTGTGGATTACAAAAACTCGCTAAAATGTTTGACTTGAAAAACGTACAAAATTTAAACAAAATTTCAAAAATAATTTTGCTTACCGGTAGTTGACTTGCCTTGCGCTCAGTAGCGCGTTAACGAATTAATTCTAGATCTGTAGTTTTTGCCTCAGTGGTAAATAATTTTTGTAAATTTTTGTTTAATTTTTCTCATTTTTTCGCGGTAATTCAAATTTTCGAAGTAAATTATCGATTATTTATATCGCTAAATATGCAGGCGCCTGTGCAACGAAGAGGACGAACTGCCCGAAGTGCCCTCCGGCGAGGTGCCCAACGAGGTGCGTGACTGGCTGGCGAGCACCTTCACGCGGTCTCAGACTTCGCTCAAGCAACACCGGGAAAAGCCCAAGTTCCGCAGCGTCGCCAATGCCATCAGGGCCGGCATCATGGTGGAGAGGTGCGCCTGCGGTGCCTCCCAGTCCACTTCTTCTCACCCTCTCTCTTTCCCGTCTCTCCCTCTATCTCTCTCCCTATATCCCCATCTCTGTTTCCCTCTCTCCCCATCCCTGTCTCCCTATATCCCCATCTCTGTTTCCCTCTCTCCCCATCTCTGTCTCCCTCTCTCCCCATCTCTGTCTCCCTCTCTCCCCATCTCTGTCTCCCTCTCTCCCCATCTCTGTCTCCCTCTCTCCCCACCCCCCATCTCTGTCTCCCTATATCCCCATCTCTGTTTCCCTCTCTCCCCATCTCTGTCTCCCTCTCTCCCCATCTCTGTCTCCCTCTCTCCCCATCTCTGTCTCCCTCCCTCCTCATCTCTGTCTCCCTCCCTCCTCATCTCTGTCTCCCTCCCTCCTCATCTTTGTCTCCCTCCCTCCCCATCTCTGTCTCCCTCTCTCCCCATCTCTGTCTCCCTCCCTCCTCATCTCTGTCTCCCTCTCTCCCCATCTCTGTCTCCCTCCCTCCTCATCTCTGTCTCCCTCTCTCCCCATCTCTGTCTCCCTCCCTCCTCATCTCTGTCTCCCTCTCTCCCCATCTCTGTCTCCCTCTCTCCCCATCTCTGTCTCCCTCTCTCCCCATCTCTGTCTCCCTCTCTCCCCATCTCTGTCTCCCTCCCTCCTCATCTCTGTCTCCCTTCCTCCTCATCTCTGTCTCCCTCTCTCCCCATCTCTGTCTCCCTCCCTCCTCATCTCTGTCTCCCTCCCTCCTCATCTCTGTCTCCCTCCCTCCTCATCTCTGTCTCCCTCTCTCCCCATCTCTGTCTCCCTTCCTCCTCATCTCTGTCTCCCTTCCTCCTCATCTCTGTCTCCCTCCCTCCTCATCTCTGTCTCCCTCCCTCCTCATCTCTGTCTCCCTCCCTCCTCATCTCTGTCTCCCTTCCTCCCCATCTCTGTCTCCCTCTCTCCCCATCTCTGTCTCCCTCTCTCCTCATCTCTGTCTCCCTCCCTCCTCATCTCTGTCTCCCTCCCTCCTCATCTCTGTCTCCCTCCCTCCTCATCTCTGTCTCCCTCCCTCCCCATCTCTGTCTCCCTCTCTCCCCATCTTTGTCTCCCTCTCTCCCCATCTCTGTCTCCCTCCCTCCTCATCTCTGTCTCCCTCCCTCCTCATCTCTGTCTCCCTCCCTTCCCATCTCTGTCTCCCTCCCTCCCCATCTCTGTCTCCCTCTCCCCCCATCTCTGTCTCCCTCTCTCCCCATCTCTGTCTCCCTCCCTCCTCATCTCTGTCTCCCTCTCTCCCCATCTCTGTCTCCCTCTCCCCCCATCTCTGTCTCCCTCTCTGCCCATCTCTGTCTCCCTTCCTCCTCATCTCTGTCTCCCTCCCTTCCCATCTCTGTCTCCCTCTCTCCCCATCTCTGTCTCCCTCTCTCCCCATCTCCCTCTTTCTCTCCCCCCATCTCTGTCTACCTCTCTACCTGTCTCTCTCCCTCTCGTTCACCGTCTCTCTGCCTCCCTATTCCCCTCAAATATGCTTTGATAAAATCTTATCGACGAGCGTACACGCTGTGGTCCAGATTTCACCAGTTTAGCTACTACACATACTAGTCGACACGAACAGTTCCTTAATCTACCAATATCTTCAACAGAATCTACCGCAGACTGTCAAGCTCAAGCAACATCAACGTGCCGCAAAATGTCCTCGTGCTGTTGAAGGTACAGCAATCTCAGAACAGCTGTCTGTTGTTAATTACATGAATATGTCAAATTTTTATAGAAAGAAAACAATGATTTTGAGCACTTCTTCATCCGCTATCCTTTTTTAGGCCGGTTTGGACGATTGGTGCTTCAATATTTTTGAGCTCAATGAGGCCTCGGACAATCATGCTCTTAAGTTTGTTGGTTTCGAGTTGCTGCATAAATACGACCTTATTAACAAGTTCAAGGTGAGCTGACTCGTTGAACCTGTGAAGAAAGTTATCCTCCTTTTTATGGCCTTGAATTTATTACTTTTTACTTTCTAACCATCACTCAGTCACTTTGTCACTCTCTCATAGTCACTCCGTGACTTTGTCACACTCTCATAGTCACTCCGTGACTTTGTCACACTCTCATAGTCACTCCTTCACTTTGTCACTCTCTCATGGTCCCCCCCGTAATTTTGGCACCCTCTCATGGTCACTCCGTCTCTTTGTCACTCTCTCATGGTCACTCTGTAACTTTGTCACTCTCTCGTGATCACTCTGTAACTTTGTCACTCTCTCATGGTCCCCCCCGTAATTTTGGCACCCTCTCATGGTCACTCCGTCTCTTTGTCACTCTCTCATGGTCACTCCGTAACTTTGTCACTCTCTCATGGTCCCCCCCGTAATTTTGGCACCCTCTCATGGTCACTCCATCACTTTTTCACTCTCTCATGGTCACTCTGTAACTTTGTCACTCTCTCGTGATCACTCTGTAACTTTGTCACTCTTTCATGGTCACTCCGTCTCTTTGTCACTCTCTCATGGTCACTCCGTAACTTTGTCACTCTCTCATGGTCCCCCCCGTAATTTTGGCACCCTCTCATGGTCACTCCGTCTCTTTGTCACTCTCTCATGGTCACTCTGTAACTTTGTCACTCTCTCGTGATCACTCTGTAACTTTGTCACTCTTTCATGGTCACTCCGTCTCTTTGTCACTCTCTCATGCTCATGGTCACTCCGTCGCTTTGTCACTCTCTCGTGATCACTCCTTCACTTTGTCACTCTTTCATGGTCACTCCTTCACTTTGTCACTCTCTCATGGTCATTCCGTCACTTTGTCACTCTTTCATGGTCACTCCGTCTCTTTGTCACTCTCTCATGGTCACTCTGTAACTTTGTCACTCTCTCGTGATCACTCTGTAACTTTGTCACTCTTTCATGGTCACTCCGTCTCTTTGTCACTCTCTCATGGTCACTCCGTCACTTTGTGACTCTCTCATGGTCACTCCGTCACTTTGTCACTCTCTCATGGTCATTCCGCCACTAGATCACTCTCTCATGGTCAATTTGTCACTCTTTCAAGACCATTCTTTCCCACTTTCAGACTCTAAAAGCTACAATTTTATCTATAAAACCCGCAGATCAACACAAACGTGTTGGAGAATTTCCTCACCAAATGCGAGGAAGGCTACAGCAGGTTTAGCAACCCGTACCACAACCTGGTACACGGGGCGGACGTGGCCCAGACCTGCCACTTCATCATGAGCTCCTCCAAGCTGGTGGTGAGTTGAGGCTGAGGAATAATATGGGAGAGTCACAGAATGAAAGAGTGACGGGATGGAAGAGTGACGGGATGGAAGAGTGACGGGATGGAAGAGTGACGGGATAGAAGAGTGACGGGATGGAAGAGTGAGGGGATGGAAGAGTGACGAGGTGGAAGAGTGACGAGATGGAAGAGTGACGGGATGGAAGAGTGACGGGATGGAAGAGTGACGGGATGGAAGAGTGACGGGATGGAAGAGTGAGGGGATGGAAGAGTGACGAGGTGGAAGAGTGACGGGATGGAAGAGTGACGGGATGGAAGAGTGACGGGTGGAAGAGTGACGGGATGGAAGAGTGACGGGATGGAAGAGTGACGGGATAGAAGAGTGACGGGATGGAAGAGTGAGGGGATGGAAGAGTGACGAGGTGGAAGAGTGACGGGATGGAAGAGTGACGGGATGGAAGAGTGACGGGTGGAAGAGTGACGCGATGGAAGAGTGACGGGATGGAAGAGTGACAATATGGAAGAGTGACAATATGGAAGAGTGACAATATGGAAGAGTGACAATATGGAAGAGTGACAATATGGGAGAGTGACAATATGGAAGAGTGACAATATGGAAGAGTGACAATATGGAAGAGTGACAATATGGAAGAGTGACAATATGGGAGAGTGACAATATGGAAGAGTGACAATATGGAAGAGTGACAATATGGAAGAGTGACAATATGGAAGAGTGACAATATGGAAGAGTGACAATATGGAAGAGTGACAATATGGAAGAGTGAAAATCTGGAAGAGGGACAGATTACGAAAATTGCAAGTTGACGAAATGGACACCGAAACGCTTAGCCGCTGTAATTTTCAGTTTCCAGCCAAGAGTCAACAGACTTAATCAGAAACTCGAGAAGAGCCTAATAGCGAAAAAATCCGAAACTCGGAAAACTCATTATTCGGGCCGGGAGGTCTGACGCCAAAAATGAGCGGCCTTGCTAGCCCAGCAACCCTGAATGCAATTTAAGAAAGTGTCAGGTAGATTGATGAGAAATTCATGCAGATTGCATTTCGCTCGCAGCCTCTGTGATGATGGAGCTTCGCTTCACGCTGCGCTGCGCCGCCACAGATTTTAGCGGAGATGAGGCGGGAGGCTGGAGAAGCTGCGATGAGCTGCTAACAGCGGCGGATTGCATGTCCGACTTCGCTGATGCGGATGGGTCGGGCTGCGTTCCTGGGAAGGCCGTCCTCTCTGGGCTGCAGTTTTCTCTTGGATCTCCTCTTCATCTGGCGTTTTATCTTCTGCGTTCCCTTCTCTCATCTCCACTCATCTCCTCTCATCTCCACTCATCTCCACTCATCTCCACTCATCTCCACTCATCTCCACTCATCTCCACTCATCTCCACTCATCTCCACTCATCTCCTCTCATCTCCACTCATCTCCACTCATCTCCACTCATCTCCACTCATCTCCACTCATCTCCACTCATCTCCACTCATCTCCACTCATCTCCACTCATCTCCACTCATCTCCTCTCATTTCCCCTTATCTCCCCTCATTTCCTCTCATCTCCACTCATCTCCCCTCATCTCCACTCATCTCCACTCATCTCCACTCATCTCCACTCATCTCCACTCATCTCCTCTCATCTCCCCTTATCTCCCCTCATTTCCTCTCATCTCCACTCATCTCCCCTCATCTCCACTCATCTCCTCTCATCTCCACTCATCTCCTCTCATCTCCCCTTATCTCCCCTCATTTCCTCTCATCTCCACTCATCTCCCCTCATCTCCACTCATCTCCACTCATCTCCACTCATCTCCACTCATCTCCACTCATCTCCACTCATCTCCACTCATCTCCACTCATCTCCACTCATCTCCTCTCATCTCCACTCATCTCCACTCATCTCCACTCATCTCCACTCATCTCCACTCATCTCCACTCATCTCCACTCATCTCCACTCATCTCCACTCATCTCCACTCATCTCCACTCATCTCCACTCATCTCCACTCATCTCCACTCATCTCCACTCATCTCCTCTCATCTCCCCTTATCTCCCCTCATTTCCTCTCATCTCCACTCATCTCCCCTCATCTCCACTCATCTCCTCTCATCTCCACTCATCTCCTCTCATCTCCCCTTATCTCCCCTCATTTCCTCTCATCTCCACTCATCTCCCCTCATCTCCACTCATCTCCACTCATCTCCTCTCATCTCCTCTCATCTCCCCTTATCTCCCCTCATTTCCTCTCATCTCCCCTCATCTCCTCTCATCTCCACTCATCTCCACTCATCTCCACTCATCTCCACTCATCTCCACTCATCTCCACTCATCTCCTCTCATCTCCCCTTATCTCCCCTCATTTCCTCTCATCTCCACTCATCTCCCCTCATCTCCACTCATCTCCTCTCATCTCCACTCATCTCCTCTCATCTCCCCTTATCTCCCCTCATTTCCTCTCATCTCCACTCATCTCCCCTCATCTCCACTCATCTCCACTCATCTCCTCTCATCTCCTCTCATCTCCCCTTATCTCCCCTCATTTCCTCTCATCTCCACTCATCTCCCCTCATCTCCACTCATCTCCACTCATCTCCTCTCATCTCCTCTCATCTCCCCTTATCTCCCCTCATTTCCTCTCATCTCCACTCATCTCCTGTCATCTCCTGTCATCTCCTGTCATCTCATCTCATCTCATGTCTTCTTCTCTCATCTCTTCCTCTCTTCTCTTCCTCTCAGTTTCTTTCATCTTATTTTAATCTCCCCTCATCTCCTTTTATCTCCCCTCGTCTCCCCCACCTTCCCCATCTCCTCTCATCTACTTTTATCTTATCTCATCTCATCCCTTCTGATCTTTCCTCTCATCTACAGCCATCTACTCTAATTTCTTGTCATCCCCTTTCATCTCTTTTGTCAAATTCTCGTTCGTTAGTCTATACCAACAATAATTGATTGTTAAAATTTGAAAATTTGTTCAACCATCAGGACAGCAGTCTTAAATCCATTTGACAAAGAAATCATTCAGATTGACCTATTGTTTAACATCTTTAGCAGAAAACTTTTTGTCCTTGTGATCAGTTTGATAACCAGCTTGTCACATTTATTTATGAGCTAAAAAACCTATAAACATAGGGGGTTTATATTATTGAGGCGTTGTAAACAGAAAATCTGACATCAACTATACCAAATAACTCACTTTGATCCAACAGAACTGGCTGACAGACCTGGAGATCTTCGCTACCATTTTTGCCGCCATCATTCACGACTACGAGCACACGGGAACCACCAATAACTTTCACGTGAACACCGCCTCAGAGCTCGCCCTGCTGTACAATGACAAAGGCGTGCTGGAGAATCACCACGCCAGCGCCGTCTTCAGGCTCATGAAGCTGGACGAGTTCAACATCATCAGCGGCCTGTCTAGAGAGGAGTACAAGTGAGAGGCTGCTTGGAAGGCTTGAGCTTCATCTACTTACAGTTTGACGGATTAGGGATCTTGTCTAACAGTATACTGTTCTGTCTAACAGATCAGGGTTCTGTCTAACAGATCAGGGTTCTGTCTAACAGATCAGGGTTCTGTCTAACAGATCAGGGTTCTGTCTAACAGATCAGGGTTCTGTCTAACAGATCAGGGTTCTGTCTTACAGATCAGGGTTCTGTCTAACAGATCAGGGTTCTGTCTAACAGATCAGGGTTCTGTCTAACAGATCAGGGTTCTGTCTAACAGATCAGGGTTCTGTCTAACAGATCAGGGTTCTGTCTTACAGATCAGGGTTCTGTCTAACAGATCAGGGTTCTGTCTAACAGATCAGGGTTCTGTCTAACAGATCAGGGTTCTGTCTTACAGATCAGGGTTCTGTCTAACAGATCAGGGTTCTGTCTTACAGATCAGGGTTCTGTCTAACAGATCAGGGTTCTGTCTTACAGATCAGGGTTCTGTCTAACAGATCAGGGTTCTGTCTAACAGATCAGGGTTCTGTCTAACAGATCAGGGTTCTGTCTAACAGATCAGGGTTCTGTCTAACAGATCAGGGTTCTGTCTTACAGATCAGGGTTCTGTCTAACAGATCAGGGTTCTGTCTTACAGATCAGGGTTCTGTCTAACAGATCAGGGTTCTGTCTAACAGATCAGGGTTCTGTCTTACAGATCAGGGTTCTGTCTAACAGATCAGGGTTCTGTCTAACATCCCAGAACATCTCAGACAAATCTTGTCTTCACTCTTGGCACGCAGGGAGTTCCGCGCCCTCATCATTGACATGGTGCTGAACACTGACATGAGCCTGCACTTCCAGCAGATCAAGAACATGAAACAGCTGCTCAGCATGCCGGAAAAGTGAGTAAATTAAATTTATTGTAATATTTTATTTTTAAGATATTAAGTTTATTTTCAAAATGATATTTTCCTCTGGCATGAGAAAGATATCCGTTTAGATTGTTCCCACTGAATTAAGCCTGCTTGATTACTGTTGATAGTATTTTCAGCGATAACTTTATCAATAATAAAGTGCATAGTGTAAAGTTTGTAAAGTGTCAGATTATTACTGAATACTCAAGGCTTCATCAGCAGCAGCCAGAATCATCACCAGCTGATCACTCTGCGCCAGGCTTCAACTGCAACGCAACACGGTCTGAATAAGATTGCTCCAAGCTGTTTTGTTGTTTATTGCTGACTAAATGCATGGTTTTTATGTTTCCGTTACGGTTTTATCCGCATTTTCTGGAAACGAGTATACGAGCGCATATCGGAGAGAGTTTTGTTATTTTATGCAGTAATGAGCAAAACATTCAAGTCAATTAATTCTCATCCTCAAATGACTTTTCTGACCCTTAAAATGCAGCTGACTCATCTGTTAGTCATTTGACCCTCCAGTGACTCATCAGACTCTCAGGTTACTCATCTGCCTCTCTAGTGACTTTCCTGACCCCTAAGTCGTATTGTATCATTTTGTGCAAGAAGTATAATGTGAGCTTATATAATCAGTTATTTAAATTCATAAATATTTTATACAGAAAAAAATTACGCGGGTTTTAAATCGATCGACAAAAATTACATTTTAACCAGTTGTTTTTACGAGAGAGTCTTGATTTTTAGTCGACGGCATGGACTGTTCCAATTGGAACCACTAACTATGACTGACAATATACGCTAGCCGAATGCACTCCATTTTTCACTGTTAGATGAACAGAACATTTCTAGCACATTTGTTTGTACGTATAAACACTATATATATACAGTATTATACACGTATATTTAAACCAAAAAAATTGCTAACAGCTTGTTTGAAATGCAAGTTTTATTTTTAAAAGTACCGCTCTGAAATGATTTTGCTTAAACTAATGGCGGTTATGCATTGGATTTGCACGTTTTTAAATTTTGCGTGGATTGGGGTTTGCATGCCAATAAATTTTCCGGATTACTACGTTTTTTCGTTATAACAAATTTAGGGCGCCAGACCAAGAGTGGCTGTTTTTCGGCAATGGCAGCAATGAGTCAAGACCCAGGCGAACAGTTCTCACCGCCTTCCCTTGCGGGCAAGCTGAGAAATTTTTTATAGCTTTGTTATAATAGATTAATCATAATTTACACACTCATGGCACTAACTAATATTGTACAACTAATCATTAGTAATCAATTGGCTGCTCGATTTTAATTTGTTTTCGTTTGTGCACTTACAAAATTTCACTTTAATATACTGTTAAACAGAATTCGTTTGAAAAAAAGAATTGCAAATTAGAAATCATAAATAACAAAAAAATGAATTTTTTATATCGATATACAAAGTAATGCATTAAATAAAAAAATATTAGTAAACTAAATTTTAGAATTTCAATGAATAAAAACTCTAATAGATAGCCTGTAAATTAGTTGCACTCTTGTAAATTATTTTCTATGTCTTCTCAGCCTGATCAATCCTACTAATTTATTGAGGGCCTACTAGCACACTCTGGGTCTTTTCTATTTTATTATAGTAGAAAAGTTAGTCTAGCCTCATTCTTTCACTTTTTTCTCGTTACATTTTACATCCGAATTTTGAGTGTATACTTTTTTTGTACTAATCAACTTGAAATGTAATTTACTACTACTTCGACTAACAATTAGTATTTAGTGCAAAACAATGATAAAATCTCATTTTTTTAATCAAATTAATTGCAATAAGTGCAAAATAGTTTTTGTTTTATCAAAACATCGCAAAAACTTTTTTGAAAGATGCTTTCTCATAGCGGTTATTCGTTTAAGTGGTCCCAGCTTCATTGCTTTAGTTTAAAAACGGTTGGGTTAAAACAAACTTTTGTCGAAATTTTTTAAGTCTAAAAGTTATAGTTTTTCACGCCAAAATTTTCCTAGTTTTGCAAAATATTTTTAACATTCAAAAATAGTTTTAATCTGAATTTCTGGTTTCAAAGACTAACCGTACGAATAGCCACTATCATGCTCTATACTACTCTTCTAGCTAGTTAGTAGTGTAAACTTTCGTGAATTAAAATAGAAAGGAAAGTTTGTTTGATTCTATGTTGCTCAATCAAAATGAGTGAATGAATATTGTGTGGCAGAATCTCAATCTCCCTATATATCCCTCCCTCTCACTAACACAATGTCAGCATCGACAAGGAGAAGGCGCTGGCCCTCATGCTGCACTGCGCCGACATTAGTCATCCCGGAAAGCGGTTCGACCTGCACCAAAGATGGACCATGTCGCTGCTGGAGGAGTTTTTCAGACAGGTTTGTGATCGTCTGATTAACCAATTCTCTTGTCAATCAATCTATCTTATCGATCGAAGAGTCTTATAAGCTGCAATTTTAATCGATGAATCACTTATCAATCTTGCTAATATTATCAGCCTTATCAATTTATCAATTTTATCAATCCATTAATTTTATCAAGCTTATTAATCCATCAATTTCATCAATCTTATCAATCTATCAATCTATCGATTTCATCAATCTTATCACTATATCAATCTTACCAATCTTATTATCAATCCATTAATATTTCATCAATCTTATTAATCCATCAATGTTATCGATTCATCAATCTTGAAAATTTATCAATGATCTTATAATCATTTCATTCATCAATGCCATGAACTCAGGGGGACCGAGAGAAGGCGCTGGACCTGCCGTGCTCCCCGCTGTGCGACCGGAGCACCACCATGGTGGCACAGTCACAAGTTGGTAAGTTTTCAGGAATACACATTTATTACCTATGGCACGTAACACGCCCTCCGATCATGCGCGCATACTCTGGCATGTTAACTAATCCGATTCAGGTTTCATCGACTTCATCATGGAGCCCAGCTTTGGAGTTCTCGGCGACATGCTCGAAAAGATTCTGATGCCGCTATTCGAACAGCAGAGACAGCACGGGAATCGAAACCCGGTCGATGAGGGCGGAGGTAAGATTGGAGATCCACGCTGCCATTCATAATAGTTTCCATTTTTGTGACTTGTGACAAATGGGGATTTTTCTGCCACTTGATTTCAGTTGGCATGTGGAGTTCCGGTAATGAGGATGATTCGACTGAGTTATTCAGCGTGTTATAAATGCAACAAAAATCTTGCCCGTTAATCTAATTTGTTGACAATGCTAACCATCTAATTTATCCAAGCTCTAATTCTAATGGCTTGAAAAATGGAACTACTCATGTCCGTTCCTAACCCTACATGTAGCTTGAAGTTCATTGGTCGGTGGAACTACTCATCGGACTCCCTAACCCTAGCTTGAATCTAATTTGGTCGGTGGAACTACCCATCGGACTCCCTAACCCTAGCTTGAATCTTTTGGTCGGTGGAACTACCCATCGGGCTCCCTAACCCTAGCTTGAATCTAATTGGTCGGTGGAACTACCCATCGGACTCCCTAACCCTAGCTTGAATCTAATTTGGTCGGTGGAACTACCCATCGGACTCCCTAACCCTAGCTTGAATCTAATTTGGTCGGTGGAACTACCCATCGGACTCCCTAACCCTAGCTTGAATCTAATTTGGTCGGTGGAACTACCCATCGGACTCCCTAACCCTAGCTTGAATCTAATTGGTCGGTGGAACTACCCATCGGACTCCCTAACCCTAGCTTGAATCTAATTTGGTCGGTGGAACTACCCATCGGACTCCCTAACCCTAGCTTGAATCTAATTGGTCGGTGGAACTACCCATCGGACTCCCTAACCCTAGCTTGAATCTAATTTGGTCGGTGGAACTACCCATCGGACTCCCTAACCCTAGCTTGAATCTAATTGGTCGGTGGAACTACCCATCGGACTCCCTAACCCTAGCTTGAATCTAATTGGTCGGTGGAACTACCCATGCCATCGCACTGCCGCAATTTTGCTCGTCGTCTCAAGCGTCTACCCTCTCAAGTGCCCTGTTTTTTTTACTCTAAGCTGTCTTAAGTCTTATTTTGTGCTTAATTTAACTTGAACTTTAACTCGATTTAACTAAAGAAAGCTACGTGTATATTCCGTACTTATTTAGGTATTTCTCTTTTAATATTTCAACTGAAATTGTATAAAAATATTGTAGTTAATTGACTTAATCAGTTTATAAAAATTTCTATATAAACTCGCCCCATCTCTCCTCACAATTTAGCCGCTAACGCAGCAAAACCACTTAGAAAGTGGCAAGGTAAATGCAAAGAAAAGACGACTGAGGAGTGTTAATTGGCACACGCGTTGGAGTATTGAAGTATTTTTTGTTTTACTCTGCACCAGTAATTTACGGCGCTTTATGTTTTTTCGTTGTAATGGTTGCAAGTGAAGAGGTCTAAAGAAGTTATTGATTTGTTGTTTGAAACTTTTAAGCACGTGTTTTATTACCTGAAAGTTTTGCATCAAAAAATTGTTTTATTTGACTACAATAGATTTTCCTTCCGATAATTTAAAACCCACAGCCGAAGGAGCCTTTGTTCTGCACAGGCCCTGGAACGAGCACCTGAAGACGAATCGGGCCCTGTGGAAAGAGAAAGCTGATATCGGTGAGTTAATGCTTATTTAGTTGATATTTAAATTATGCATAAAATAAATATTGAATTGCTAATAATTATCAATTCAGTTACCCAGCTAATATAATTTTATCAAGTTACTCAGCAAATTCTTCACTTTACAAAACAAAAAAAATTTTGCCTAAATAAAATTTTAGTTTAGTTTACGTACTACTATACCGACAGGTTCGATGAATATTTTAATTTGTTATTTTAGTGACCCTTTGCGAAATTATAACAGTAGTCAATATAGTCAATAATGCAACTAAAATATCAATTTTTATTAAATATCAATTCTGTTAATTATACCGTAATATCTGAGAGTTAGATTTTCCGGAAAGTCGGTAATTACCTAATAATAACAATCGTGATCCAATTTTATGGTATATTTAATATTAGTAAGCTTAAAAATACCGTTTAAATAAAAAAATCACTGCCTAATTGCTCTTGACCTCATTTCCAACACCTCATTCTGCCGGTATTAGCGTTTTTACTACTTTTCAATACTACTTACTGCTTGCCACTCTCCAGAAGAAGCCGAACGAGCAGCCGCAGTTGAGTCGGCAGCCGCAGACGGTGAGAAGTCCTCTGATGCGGCTGCCGAGCAAAGCAATCAGCAGCCACCTACAGCTCCTGGCTCGTCCAGACAACTGGACACAATCAGAGAGGACAAGCACTGAGCCAGAGCCTCACTGGAAGCTTGTATTCAAATATACCTTCTGCAAAGCGTATGACAGAATTGTATTTTTCATTCTAATCTGAGAAACCGCGGGCTATTATTATGACGTCTCTATGTTCTGTGCTTTGTCTGCGTTGCCCCTAATATCAACATGTTATTGCACTGTTTCTTGTAAAATATAGAATTAATCGAGTAAAAATCAACCTAACCTTAATCCTCTTGACATCTGCGATTTCTCTCCAAGGTTCTTTTTTCTCTAAAGTTATTATTGAATATTTTTCTGTAAGCGCGCTAATTACAGTAAATAACCAATGACTTTATTATTTGTTCTTTAACTTTTCTGCGCCTTCTGACACTTTAAAGGTGTTGCAAGTTATTGATTGAGAGACGTTTGGCTTTATTGCTCTGACTTATCAATTCTCTCTGTTGTGGTTTAGTCAGTTAAGTTTAGCGAATAATTTATGCAATCTTGCTCTCCGTCAGCCCTTGTCCCACCAATCCCTCAAGTTTACACTGGCTCTCTTTCCCTCTCAACCCCTGCCCTACCACCCCTCAGTGCACACTGGCTCTCTCTCAACCCCTGCCCATCCACCCCTCAGTGTACACTGGCTCTCTCTCAACCCCTGTCCATCCACTCCTCAGTGTACACTGGCTCTCTCTCAACCCCTGCCCATCCACTCCTCAGTGTACACTGGCTCTCTCTCAACCCCTGCCCATCCACTCCTCAGTGTACACTGGGTCTCTCTCGACCCCTGCCCCACCACCACTCAGTGTACACTGGCCCTCACTCAACCCCTGCCCCACCACCCCTCAGTGTACATTGGCTCCCGGTTAAGCTCGATTAAACTTAAGCAGCCCCAATTCGGTCACAAATGCAAGATGCAGCTTGTTTTCTCTGCATTCAATCGTTGGTTCCCGTTTGAATAATGATGACACATTTCGTTTGCTCACTGTCTTTTTTCCTTTGCCTCTGTTTGCTTTTCGAAATGAGATCGACGCAGCTCCTGATGCGGCATGCTTCAAATAATAAAATGTTTAAAACTAAATTAAAGTACATTTTGAACTAATTAAACTTTTCAGGGCCTCCAAATTTATTATATAGCTATTTTAAACTGTGTATGCCCTCAAACTTGTTCCCTCTTAAATACCTGTTCAATTAACTTTTTAACGTAGATTTTTCGTGTTTCCTTTTTTCGTTGTTTTTATTTATTGACGAGAGCTGAATAAAAATATAAATATAAACTTTATATATTTGGTTTCTTATGAGTTATCGTTAATTAAGAGCATTGTTAAACTTCTAACTTGGATATGGTTAACTTGGTTTAATGAGCTGCAACCCTGTCAGGGAGATAAATAGTGAGATAAATAGTAAGATAAAATAGAGACTATGTGAGATGAGCACAGAGTAGAGATGTGAGTAAAGATGTGAAGCGAGGTTAGTAGATGCGAGTAGAGAGGCAAGGTGAGCAAGTCTGAAGTGAGGTGGGAAGATGTGAGGTGAGGTTAGAAGAGGTGAGGTGAGAAGAGGTGAGGTGAGGTGAGCAGAGGTGAAGTGAGGTGAGAAGAGGTGAGATGAGGTGAGGTGAGGTGAGGTGAGCAGCTGTGAAGTGAGGTGAGCAGATGTGAAGTGAGATGAGGTGAGGTGAGGTGAGGTGAGCAGATGTGAAGTGAGGTGAGCAGATATGAGGTGAGGTGAGCAGAGGTGAGATGAGGTGAGCAGAGGTGAGGTGAGCAGAGGTGAGGTGAGGTGAGCAGATGTGAAGTGAGGTGAGCAGATGTGAAGTGAGGTGAGCAGATGTGAAGTGAGGTGAGCAGATATGAAGTGAGGTGAGCAGATATGAAGTGAGGTGGGCAGAGGTGAGGTGAGGTGAGCAGATGTGAAGTGAGGTGAGCAGATGTGAAGTGAGGTGAGCAGATGTGAAGTGAGGTGAGCAGATGTGAAGTGAGGTGAGCAGAGGTGAAGTGAGGTGAGCAGATGTGAAGTGAGGTGAGCAGATGTGAAGTGAGGTGAGCAGATATGAAGTGAGGTGGGCAGAGGTGAGGTGAGGTGAGCAGAGGTGAGATGAGGTGAGCAGAGGTCAAGTGATGTGAGCAGATATAGGGTGAGGTGGGCAGAGATGCAGTGGGATCAGTGGAGATGATAACTTGAACGGCGAAGAATGCGGCAAATTTCTAAAGCAACAAACTTAAACTATTTCAAATTCTCAAACGCTTTCAAAGAAATGTATCAGCTGTTCATATATTTTCTTTGTTGGCAGCGCAATATAGCTGCGTTCGGTCAGTCTGGGCGAAACTAAAAACCATTAGACAAAAGTCATATTAGTTTTTGCATTAATTTTTTTGACCAGAAATTAACAATTCGTTAGTTTAAAACGCCAACACGACGTGATCGCGTCATTGGCCGCCCAGACTTCGTTGGTACTTCATCAGAATTTTCTCGGCTTCAGCGATTGCGGGGTGTTTTCCTGCGGCTGCTGCAGCGGCGGCGGCAGCGGCGGCGGTGGCGGCGGCTTCGCCTGGTCGGCGAGACTTGCTGCGACGTCGGAGACACCAACGACTGCTTGGGACAGGCAACTCGCCCTGCTGGTTGGCGTTGTTCGCCGGAGGATCGTTGGGGTCTTTGCTGGCTGAGAGATCCGCCTGCTCGCTTTGCTGAGATGGTTCAACCTGCGGCTCCTCTTCTGCGCTGACTGAGTTCCCGTCCGCTTGTTGCTGTTGTTGCTTTGAGTCAGACTGGGCAGACTGGCCGCTAACGGACCTGTGTTTTTGTATCAGAGTAAGAAGCTACATGTAAATGCATCTGGCCTCAGAGGTGGTTGCGGGACCGATTTCGCCGAAAGGCATTGCGCCATGGGGTGCCCACGACCTCTTACCGATTGGAGTCGACATTTTCCAGATCTCTGCCGATCCCGCCGACATCATTGATGGTCACGTGCAGCTTGTTATCCACTCGCTGCTCGCCCTCCTCTCCATCCTTCTCGTCGGCGCCCTCCGTCTCCTCCTCGTCCTCCTTGCCGTCCTCCTCGCCGTTAGTCGCCTCGATGACGTCATTGTCGTCGCCAACTGCGGCAGCATCGACATCGGCGGCGTCACCTGCGTCGGTTTGACTGTCGGCGGCGTAGCTGATCGACACACGCTGCAGGTAGTCGATGGCCGATGATAGGCGGACTCGAACGCCGAAGACGTCGCTTAGTGCGCAGGTACGCGACACCTGAGGCTCCTCCTCGTCTTGCTGCTGTTCTTGCTGCTGCTGCTGCGGCTTCTGGGTGGCGTGGCTTCCGGGCTCTCTGGACGTCAGTCGCCTGCGCCGGTAGTTCTGCAGCTCACCACGACCACCGCCCGAAGCCAGCGCAGCCTGAGCCGCCGGCGGGTTCATCCACATTCGCACGCTGTTGTTATCGGCCGAAGCCGAATCCAGGCTGGTCGGTTTCTGCGAGTCCGAGTCCGTGTTGGTCCCCGGTCCGCCTGCCCCTAAATTCATCCCCGCGTTGCTCCCCTCCACCGTTTTGTTCAGCAGAGACACAATCGCGCCCTCGTAGTTGTGCACGAACATGTCGCGGTCTTGCAGCTTCCTAGAACTCGCGGCCAGCTTGGCGAAGATGTCGGAGATGCCAGAGTGGCTGGCAAGCAGCGTCGCGGAAATCGGGACGTCTGCGAAGCCGCTGCCAGGCGGAGCAACTGGCGGAGGCGTCACAACGCCGGTGCGGAAGCCGGTAGGCGCCCAGTCCTGGAACTGCACTCGGCCTCGGGAAGTCAGCTCCGCCGCCAGCTTCTGCGCCTCGCCCAGACTGGCGTCGCCGCGGTACAACAGGAAGCCGGCAGCGTGGCGACCCTGACGGAGGTCAACGTCGAGGAACTGGCTGGACAGCTCCAACACGGCCGCGGTGGCGGACTTGGCGGTTGGACGCTCCGTCCTGGCGCTCTCGGCGGTGAGGAAAGGAGCGCAGGCCAGCAGGGTGTAGCGCAGGTGACGGAACGGCAGCAGGCTGTCCAGGATGCCGGACAGGCCGACGCTGGAGCCGGGCAGGCGCTCCGTGGCGGTGAGGTTGCTGAAGGCGGCTGCCAGGGCGCGGTTGGCGTGTGCGAAGGTGGCCGCCCCCTGCGACTGCAGCTGCGAGTTGCACAGGCGGAACATCGCCGAGTTGGAGACGCAGACGGTCTGCCTGGTCAGATCCTGCGACTCGTCCAGGTACAGGGCGGTGTTGAGCAGCTCGCAGGAGCTCTGGCCAGCGGAGACGCCGGGCACAACGCACAGATCGATGATGTTCTGCGGCTCGATGCCCAGTTCGTCGGCCATCCTGGCGAGGCAGGCCACGGCGAAGCCGCTGCCGGTGCCGCCGCAGGCGCTGTGCACCAGACAGAGCGTCGGCTTCGAGTCCGCCTTCTCAGTCATCCAGCGCAGTCGTTCGAGCGTGTCCGGCACCAGCCGCTTGGCGTAACCATAGCGACCAGTTGTGTAGTTGCTGGCCGCGTCCACCTGGTCTGAGAGCAGCTGCCGGGAGCTGAACAGCTGCTTGTAGGGTCCTGAGCGCATCTCGTCTGGTGGCGGTTTCAGGGCGGGTGAACTTTTTGCGATTAAAGTTTGCTATGAACTTCCTGGCTGGGATTTACCTGCTTCATGATTTACGGAGAACCGTTTAGCCTATTTCTCTTACCAGGGACTCAACCATTGTACTCTCACCCTCAGACCCTATCTACTCTCATCCTCAGACCCTATCTACTCTCACCCTCAGACCCTATCTACTCACCCTCAGACCCTATCTAGTATCTACTCTCACCCTCAGACCTATCTACTCTCACGCTCAGACCTTATCTACTCTCACCCTCAGACCCTATCTACTCTCACCCTCAGACCCTATCTACTCTCACCCTCAGACCTTATCTACTCTCACCCTCAGACCCTATCTACTCTCACGCTCAGACCCTATCTACTCTCACCCTCAGACCCTATCTACTCTCACCCTCAGACCCTATCTACTCTCACCCTCAGACCCTATCTACTCTCACCCTCAGACCCTATCTACTCTCACCCTCAGACCCTATCTACTATCATCACCCTCAGACCCTATCTACTCTCACCCTGAGACCCCATCTCCTCTCACCAACGCAAGCGGGGTCTGTGTCCACAAACAGGCTCCTGGGAAAGTAGCGCCCCTTCGGTGTGGGCACAAACACTGATTCCACATTGCCGAGATCGCCACAGTGCAGTTTCGGGGTGCCATCTGCCGATATGTTGTGCTCCAGACAGAACAGCTCCCACACCGCATGTCCAATTTGTATCCCAGCTTGACCAACTTGCACCGTCATTAGGGATTTCGGCTGCAGAGGATACGGGGTTATGAGGGAATCGTCATAGCATGAGAATGAAACTATAACAGTTTTAATACTAAAGAACTACCGGCTTACATGAGAGGACGCCATTAGTGTCGCTTCGAGATGACCTGAGATTCCTACAAGCAATTGAGACAGCGGTTAGCAACTGTTGACTGACAGAGCAACTAACATTCCTCTCAAATTATGCAGCAGCTTTTTAACCGCATTAGGGTTCAATTAGTGCCACAGACAAAACTTTTGAAACTGTTAATAAAGAGGGAGAACTATCTCTAAGCTTTTAGCTTTACTCAAGTCCTGAGCTGATTGTGCGAGTGGCAGCATTAAAAATCAATCAGCAATTTAAAGCTCACCTAGTTTTCACCTAATCCCCTCTCTAATCTTCACCCTAATCCTCACCTAATCCCCTCTCTAATCCTCACCCTAATCCTCACCCTAATCCACACCCTAATCCTCACCCTAATCCTCACCTAATCTTTACCTAATCCTCACTCTAATCCTCACCTAATCCTCATCTTAATCCTCACCTAATCCTCACCTAATCCTCACCTAATCTTTACCTAATCCTCACTCTAATCCTCACCTAATCCTCACCTAATCCTCACCTAATCTTTACCTAATCCTCACTCTAATCCTCACCTAATCCTCATCTTAATCCTCACCTAATCCTTACCCTAATCCTCACATTAATCCTCACCTAATCCTCACCTAATCCTCACCTTAATCCTCACCTAATCCTCACCTAATCCTCACCTAATCCTCACCTTAATCCTCACCTAATCTTTACCTAATCCTCACTCTAATCCTCACCTAATCCTCACCTAATCCTCACCTAATCTTTACCTAATCCTCACTTAATCCTTACCTAATCCTCACCTAATCCTCACCTAATCTTTACATAATCCTCACTCTAATCCTCACCTAATCCTCACCTAATCCTCACCTTAATCCTCACCTAATCCTCACCTAATCCTCACCTAATCCTCACCTTAATCCTCACCTAATCTTTACCTAATCCTCACCTAATCTTTACCTAATCCTCACTCTAATCCTCACCTAATCCTCACCTAATCCTCACCTAATCTTTACCTAATCCTCACTTAATCCTTACCTAATCCTCACCTAATCCTCACCTAATCTTTACATAATCCTCACTCTAATCCTCACCTAATCCTCATCTTAATCCTCACCTAATCCTCACCTAATCCTCACCTAATCCTCACCTTAATCCTCACCTAATCCTCACCTAATCCTCAATTAATCCTTACCCTAATCCTCACCTTAATCCTCACCTAATCCTCACTTAATCCTCACCTAATCCTCACTTTAATCCTCACCTAATCTTTACCTAATCCTCACTCTAATCCTCACCTAATCATCACCTTAATCCTCACCTAATCTTCACTTAATCCTCACCCTAATCCTCACCTTAATCCTCACCTAATCCTCACTTAATCCTCACCCTAATCCTCACCTTAATCCTCACCTAATCCTCACTTAATCCTCACCTAATTCTCACTTTAATCCTCAACTAATCTTTACCTAATCCTCACTCTAATCCTCACCTAATCATCACCTTAATCCTCACCTAATCTTCACTTAATCCTCACCCTAATCCTCACCTGATACTCACCCTACTCAGTCTTTATATTTAAGCAATTTTTTTACTTTAAATAAAAGATTCATGCTCCAAAGTCACGCGTCAGTCTACTCAATCGATCGAGCCAGATTAAAGGCGGGAGAACTATGTGCGGTCTGCTCTAGGCTTAGCATTTGTCACAACCTGCGTCCTATCGGACTGATGAGGCGAACTCTGAATTCTCCCCCCCCCCCAGACCCAACGAAACTGCAAGCCTCCTCAATTCTCTCATTGTTCCCCTCGCGCTGGGATCTGCATTTAGCAGAAATTTTCCCAACCAAATCTCCCGGTTGGGATGGGAGGAAGGAAGGAACAAGAAAGCTGGGGAGAGAGCTGAAGTATATGAAATCGGGATATTAAACTGCAGATGAAGCCACTGGCGCAGTGGTGGGGATGCTTGCGATGCAAATTCTGGGAGAAGAGGGGGAAGGACCAAGAATCATAAAAACGACACAATAAAACAGTCATTCTGCTAAAAGCTTCGACTTTTCGACACCTCATCTACCCGTGTGTACTCTCGTTTCCTGTGCTTCCGTTTTGCAACTTTTTGATACTTGTCATGCTGCTTCGATACTGCACGCACTGTGCACGGCCAGACTTCCACCTTAATTTTTAGGGTAGACAGTCAGGCAGTTAGGTAGATAGAGCAGTCAAAAATTGGTAGATAGAGAGATAGACAGACGGGTAGATAGATAGAGATAGAGATGGATAGATGGAGAGGTCGAAAGACAGGTAGATAGAGAGGTCGAAAGACAGGTAGATAGAGAAGTAGACAGACAGGTAGATAGAGAGGTAGACAGACAGGTAGATAGAGAGGTAGACAGACAGGTAGATAGAGAGGTAGAAGGCAGGTAGATAGAGAGGTAGACAGACAGGTAGATAGAGAGGTAGACAGACAGGTAGATAGAGAGGTAGACAGACAGGTAGATAGATAGGTAGACAGACAGGTTGATAGAGAGGTAGACAGACAGGTGGATAGAAAATTAAACAGACAGGTAGATAGAGAGGTAGACAGAAAGGTAGATAAAGAGGTAGACAGACAGGTAGATAAAGAGGTAGACAGACAGGTGGATAGAAAATTAAACAGACAGGTAGATAGATAGGTAGACAGACAGGTAGATAGAGAGGTAGACAGACAGGTAGATAAAGAGGTAGACAGACAGGTAGATAGAGAGGTAGACAGACAGGTAGATAGAGAGGTAGACAGACAGGTAGATAGAGAGGTAGACAGACAGGTAGATAGAGAGGTAGACAGACAGGTAGATAGAGAGGTAGACAGACAGGTAGATAGAGAGGTTGACAGACAGGTAGATAGAGAGGTAGACAGACAGGTAGATAGAGAGGTAGACAGACAGGTAGATAGATAGGTAGACAGACAGGTAGATAGAGAGGTAGACGGACAGGTAGATAGAGAGGTAGACAGACAGGTAGATAGATAGGTAGACAGACAGGTAGATAGATAGGTAGACAGACAGGTAGATAGAGAGGTAGACAGACAGGTAGATAGAGAGGTAGACAGACAGGTAGATAGAGAGGTAGACAGACAGGTAGATAGAGAGGTAGACAGACAGGTAGATAGAGAGGTAGACAGACAGGTAGATAAAGAGGTAGAAAGACAGGTAGATAGAGAGGTAGACATAGTAGTCGACAGAGAGACTGTCTGTCGTGCCTCACGAGCAGAGTGAGAGTAGATAAATAAGGATCTGGGAGAGGTGAACTCAGGCGACGACTGCCAGAGTGCATCACAGAAATGAGAGACACACGAAACCAGTAGCTGAATGGAGCATGAGAAATTCCACACGATCGAGAAAGAACTGGCAGAAGGCCTGAAGCCTGTGGGTGGTGTCTGTTTGCAAACTGGGATCCGTGAGTCTGAGTTGGCAGTACATCTGTATCAACACCCCCCTCCTACTCCATACCCATATCCTCTTTGTTCGCTGTCTTCCCTTATTTCTCTCGCCCAGAAGCTGATTGGCTCTGTAAGTCAGTTATATAACCTCCGGTTGCTGGGGATTAGCGACTCCAACTATAATCCACCTGTAGAGATTGACCTTCCCCAGTCAGGCATGAAATCGGAGGCCGAATTCGATCTGTCTGAAGATGAAATTGCAGAACTGCGCGAGGCCTTCCTGCTGTTCGACCGCGACGGGGGCGGCACCATCTCGGCGAACGAGCTCGGCGACGTGATGCGGTCGCTGGGCCAGAATCCTTCGGAGGACGAGGTGCAGCGCCTCATCAGGCAGGTGGACGTTGACGGCAACGGAGAGTTGGACTTTGCCGAGTTCACCATCCTCATGATGAAGAAGATGAACGAAGGAGAGTCTGGGACACAGATTCGGGAGGCTCTAAAGGTGAGCGGCTGGTAGTGACGCGCTAGACACTCAGAATGAGTCACTTGTTAGACACTCAGGATGAGTCACCTGTCAGACACTCAGAATGAGTCACCTGTCAGACACTCAGGATAAGTCACCTGTTAGACACTCAGAATGAGTCACCTGTTAGACACTCAGGATGAGTCACCTGTTAGACACTCAGGATGAGTCACCTGTTAGACACTCAGGATGAGTCACCTGTTAGACACTCAGGATGAGTCACCTGTTAGACACTCAGGTTGCGTCACCTGTTAGACACTCAGAATGAGTCACCTGTTAGACACTCAGGATGAGTCACCTGTTAGACACTCAGGATGAGTCACCTGTTAGACACTCAGAATGAGTCACCTGTTAGACACTCAGGATGAGTCACCTGTTAGACACCCAGGTTGCGTCACTTGTTAGACACTCAGAATGAGTCACTTGTTAGACACTCAGAATGAGTCACCTGTTAGACACTCAGGATGAGTCACCTGTTAGACACTCAGGATGAGTCACCTGTTAGACACTCAGAATGAGTCACCTGTTAGACACTCAGGATGAGTCACCTGTTAGACACTCAGAATGAGTCACTTGTTAGACACTCAGGATGAGTCACCTGTTAGACACTCAGGATGAGTCACCTGTTAGACACTCAGAATGAGTCACCTGTTAGACACTCAGGATGAGTCACCTGTTAGACACTCAGGATGAGTCACCTGTTAGACACCCAGGTTGCGTCACTTGTCAGACACTCAGGATGAGTCACCTGTTAGACACTCAAGATGACTTCACCTGTTAAACGCTCACAGAGTTCACCTGTTAGGCAGTTACAATTCACCTGTTAGAAATTCAAAATGAGTTAGACACCGAAGCAGACCTCTTAGAGTCTTAGACACGGAGATTTCCCTGTTAGATAATTCGTATCATTTGCCGCAGTGGACTCTTTCAAGTAGCTCAGGAATTTCTAAAACTCACTTTAAGAGGCAGGAAAGACTTGAATTTCGAATTTAGTGCAAGAGCTGAGGCCTTCAGAATAATGAAACCGGCTTATCTTTTAAGCTTCAATTAACTCCTAATTGCTCAGTAAGTTTTGATTGAGGTACTCGAACGGAGTTATAAAACTAATGGTTGCTAGAAAAGGACCAATAACAATATCAACTATACATGTAGTTAAAGAAGTGTGTGCAGAAAGTCCATTATTACTCCAGGAATTATTGGTCCGTCAACTGTTTTTAATTGCATTGGGACCCCTGCACTGCTGTGACAGCGGGAACTTGAGAAATTGACAAGGCTGAGAGGGACTAACGCTGATGGCTTATTGATTTATGGATTATTAGAAAGTATAACTAGGTACAACCCTGCATACCAGGTAAATTAGTTAACAAATTTAACATTCCATGTCTAACAGTCAAATTATGAGAATATTATCAACACAAATATGTGCATTTCTAACAACACATATCTAGCATGCATATTCAACACCTGTATCTAACACCCATATCTAACACCCATATCTAACACCCATATCCAAAACCCATATCTAACACTCATACACACATGTATCTAAAAAACAAATCTAACGTTTATATCTAACACCCATATGTAACACCTACATATGACACTCATATAAAATACCCATATCTAACACTTGAATCTAACACCCATATTTCTAAAATTCATATCTAACATACATATCTAGCACCCATTCTAACACTCGTATGTAACACCCATACTTAACATCCACATCTAACACATACATGAATATATCCATAACCTACATCTAACACATATCTAGCACCCATATCTAACATTTTTATGTAAAAGCCATATCTAACACACATATCTAACATCCATATCTAACACCCATATCTAACATCTATAACTAACACCCATATCTAACATCCATATCTAACACCCATATCTAACGTCTATAACTAACACCCATAACCGTCACCCGCAGGTATTCGATGAGCAGGACACTGGCAAGCTACACGTGGACAAGCTCCGCTACATCATGGTGAGTCTGGGCGACAGAATGGACCCCAGCGAAGTGGAGGAGCTGGTCCAGCTGCTCGAACCTGATGAGGACGGCAACATTCCACTTGAGCAGATTGTCACCGTGCTCAGCAGCCGCAGCACCGTCTCTGCTTAGTTATAACTAAACCAGAATATAATGAAAACAATTGCCGATATGTATCGAAAAAGCACTTTCTAGAAACCTTTACCTCAATATTATTCAATGATTACCTGGTCGTATTCAAAAGTCCAGTTATTCTACTGCTACTATTTGAAAAATCATTCTGAACATGCAACTTTCATATTTTTTGTCGCTTTCAAGCCGACAATCATGTAGAAAAACGATTAATATTTTATTGATTTTTTTGAATAAATAGAGACACAATGACTCTTTACTTTAAGTAGTATTTTGCGGTATAAATTAACTTAATGCAAAAGTTTGATTATATTATTTTTCATCAATAAACTGTCCTGTATAACTATTCCACTCGTTGGACATTTGGCAATCAAATCTGTCTAAATCTAGATAATTTGTGTGTGCGATTAAGAACATCAGCTATAGCTATGGTAGTGCGAGCTTAGAAGAAAATGATCATTGTAGCATCAGCTTATGCCATAGATAGAGACAGAGACATTGTGAGTTTTTTAAACCCATATATCCAGCGAGAATATAAGGATAGTTTAGAAAGGTTGTTTAAAAAATGGCTGACGTTTGTCCAACTGGCATTTGTTAAAATGGTACATGTGTCATTCGACGGCGTTTTATCATCCTGGATGGAAAGAACAACGGAAATCAAATAATCGAATTATTTGATAATTCTTAAGGCCACAGTGGGATTGCAGCCCTGCAGCGGTCAGAGCGTTGGACTCACGACTGGAAGATCGGGGGTTCGATTCCGGATCCCCCCTGGAACAATTTGTGTCCTTGAGCAAGACACTTAACTCTGCATTGCTTCAGTTTACCCAGCTGTAAAATGGGTACCAGCGTTTAACTGGGGTAATTGAGGGTGTGTGTGGCGACCCCCCAGTCCTTGGACTGAACAGCTTCAGAAGCATCTTCGACCGAGACTATGATTAGAGAGTTGTCTAATGGTTTCTGATGATTAAATTGCCCGGATTGGCGAAGGGACGAGTTAGTGGCTTTGGACATAATTGTCGACAATATTCAATATGAGTGAGACAATCGTTAAACAATCAATCTTTGACTGAAGCGTTGTTAGTATGGTAAACCATAAGTAACAATGGGAGATTATACATACGGTACTAGAGGTAAACAATAAGCAAAATACGCCACTCGTGATCTTTGCTTATTGTTTAACGATAGTACCGTATGTATAGACTTATTGTCACTATCGTTTAGCATACTCGACTAGAAGCATTGTTTAACGCTGAAGCGTCGTTTAACGCCGATTGTTTAACAATGTCTCAGCGAATCAGAAACGTCCTAGACTGCGCAGGTTTTGGCCATAGACATCGACAACGACATCGACACTGCAAATCTGCCTACTGATGGAGCGATTCCAACTGTACCATTGACTATCGAGTGAATATAGAGTAGAGAAATGCAGGGGACTGCGGCTTGATATAAGCTTGCTTGCTTTAACATCAACCACTAAAATGCATCTAATAAATTGGAAAAATCTGCCTACTGATTCTCTTAACGGAGAGTCTTCAAGCGAAATGGATTTCCTTTCTCTGCTGAGTGCAACCGACCACGCTGGCGACGCTGATCTAGCGGAGTTCATCCGTTTCTTAGAAGATCCCACGATGGATGACCGTTCGGTTCTGGATACACCCCTACCGGATATATCAGATGACGCTCCTCTGACGGTTGGCGACCTGGATCGCATTGAAATCTATTCGCTTCCTAAAACTACGCGAGAACAGATGTTCCAACATGGTAAAGCTGATGTGTCATAACAACTAGCTAATTGCTTTTAATGCTTCACTACACACATTTTAAAATGTCTTCCATGTTTTTTCTGTGCTCTTAATTTGTTTAAATGTGTGTAAAAATGCGTATTTTACGTTTTTCCACGCTAAATTTGTTAACGCACAGTTTGTGTTAAAATGCGTATTTAGTTCATCTATGCTTTTTGTTTTGTTCATGTTAGCGCATGTGTTAAAATGCGTAGCTTTTCTATGATTTTCTATTCCCAATGTTTTTCATGCATTGAACGTTTAGAGTACAATACATATAAAATAAATTGTCTATGGCAAAATTTTCAATCATCGTTAAACAATCAATCTTTGACTGAAGCGTTGTTAGTATGGTAAATAAACTATAGTAACAATTTAAGCTGCGTATTCCCTGGGTGTAAAGCCACAGATTATAAAAAATGTTCTGTGTTTTTGCAATGTGTTTGATCTGCGTTCTGAGCTTGCCAATGTAGCAAAGTACGAAAGTCGCGGGAGGGATTTAGTCTCGGGCAGCGATCGGACGCAGCTCGCACTGTTGCAACAGGACTGCCGGGCGAAAGAATACTCGGCTTGAGCGCTCGGTATTCTCTGGGCACTAGCAAAAAACTCGTTAGCAACTGCTTTGAGAAATCTACAAGCTGAAGTTACAATTAGCTGAAGAGGAAAATGCAAGACCGACTCCGCACGGTGACCGGTGCCGCCCAGGAGGTGGCTGGCATCACGAGAACCCACGGCTTGCTGCACATCTTCCTGTCCAGAGGCTCAGCTCGACGGCTCTTCTGGCTGCTTCTGTTCGTAGCTGCCCTGATCGGCTGCAGCGTCCACTTGGCCAAGTTGGTGCAGAAATTCACCGAGCGCTCCGTTGAGTCGCAGCTGAAGCTGAGGAGCGAACGAGCCCAGTTTCCCGACGTCACAATTTGCAACTTCAAGCCCGCTTCTGCATCTCTGCTGTCTATTATAAATTTCCTTGAATTCCACTCTAAGAATGAGTTTAAGTTTGAGGTGTTTGACTACTTTGAAATCTTCTGGGGCAACTTCGACAACTGGTTCAAGGAGGACACCCAGAAGCGCCCGCAAGAATCGGATGAAAGCTATGATAACCGACTTGAGAAGGTGTGCAAGAAGGTCCTGGACGTGATGTGGGTATCGGGCGACACCAGAGACATCTCCCAGCTCGACGAGACCATGCTGCTGAGCTGCCGCTACAACAGCGAGCCGTGCAGTCACAAGAACTTCTCGCTTGTCCAGACCAGCCGGTTCTGGAACTGCTACACGTTCCACCCGGACCCACGGCAGTCGTCCAGCGGTCCTGGGGGCAGGGGAGCCGAGCTGGACATGGTGCTCTTCACCGATAGCAACGAGAAGTATCCCGACTTGTATGAAATTTACCCAAATGGAGCACTGCCCGACGGCTGCATCACTCGCAAGTTCTTACGCAGCAAAGCCGTCAACCGGTTGCTGCAGAACAACGAGCCGCAGTCCGCTGGATTGCGCATTTTCATTCACGAGGAGAAAAGCTTCCCGATGAGCGGTGCGTAATTTTGCTTCGCTACCCGCGAATTAGTTTTTTGCAGCAAAAAGTAGCCCAAAACTTAATAAATTAGTTGCTTAATTTAGTGTCAATATAGTAATCTTTTTTCTTATATTTAGATAAACCTTTAATAAGTTTTAATGTTTTAGTTTAAACTGCTTCATTCCACGAAAGTCTCACAACCCATGCCAAACCAGTCTCACAACCCATGCACAACCCATGGCAAACCAGTCTCACAGCCCATGGCAAACCAGTCTCATAGCCCACGCACAACCCATGCCAAACCAGTCTCACAACCCATGCCAAACCCATGCAAAACCGCAGAGACCGAGTTCGTGGACGTGGCCTCAGCCACCAGCACCTCCATCAAACTCAGGCCGGTCCACAACCGACTCATGTCGAAGCCGAGCCGCAGATGCTCCGAGCCTCCAATCGAAACCATCAACTATGTCAGGCACTTCTCCAACGCCTCGCTGAACGTGGTCACCAAGGCCTACTCAAAGTCCGTCTCCGATTTCGTAGTCGAGGCACAGCAGAGCATCCTGCACAGCAACTGCGGCTGCTATTCGCACCTGCTCCCGTTCTCGGTAAATACGAGCGACCTTTGCTACTTCGCTCCACCACAGGAGTGGATCACCCCATCGGATGCTGTGCTCAAGAGAATTGACTGCCATGATCACTGGTTTGAGCACGCACAGAGGCAAAGCGAGGAGCTGGCGAAGGAGTTCCAGCACCGGATGTGGTGCCAGTTCACTCAGCAACGGCCTTGGCAGCAGAGCCGCAGGTGGCCCCCGTTCAGCGCCATTCAAGAGATCTGGGAGAACCTGATGGTGCCGCAAGTCAGACATGGAGTCGAGTTCCTGCCCGAGGATGGCAAAGAGCATCACATATTTAGGAACAGCACCAAAACCAGGCAGGAAATTCAGCTGTATTTGCTAGCCCGTGGGAGCGACTATTGCCGTTTCAATTTTTTAAGAAAATTTAATTTTATTGACCGACTCTTGGGTAAAGATTATAAAAAAAAAATTATTGAATCTGCAACGTCTTGCGTTTCTCGTAGCGAACTGGCCAAAGAGCTGGCAGCAGTCAGCATCAGCTTGCAGAGTCCTGCGGCGGATGCTTACGAAGAGAAGTACAAGTACCACTGGACTGAGGCCCTGTCAGAGGTGAGAGCTGCATCCGGTTGCAATATTCCCGCATTTCAGACATCCCGCACTGACATCCCGCTACGGTTCCTTTGGCCGCACTGACATCCCGCTACGGTTCCTTTGGCCGCACTGAGCTTCTGCCCAGTTTCTTCCCTAGCAACAGGGCAGCAGCTGTTTTGACATCTGCTCAAAAATTTGAGTACTGCATGCTTTCTCCATATCCCGCAGATTGGAGGAACTCTGGGACTCTGGCTCGGCATCAGCGTCGTGAGCACATTTGAGCTGCTTGAGTTCATCTATATTCTGGTGCAGAAGTGCAGGAGAAATGATGACGACTCGGACACTGAAGAATAGTCATGAGTTCGAATCGGCAGCTCTCTGCATAGCGGTTTGGATCGGTCACTGGTTTCAGTTTCAATTCATTGCAAATGGCCCTCTGAGCTCAATGTTTGAAGCTCATCCTTGATTTTTTTTCAGCAGCGTATATTAGTAGGGAATTGCAGAAGCATCGCATCTTTGCTGCTCAGCCTGTGAGCAATTGGTAACCCTCTGTTGACTGTTTCTATAGCAATACTTCACGCTTGACATGATAAATCTCAGTAATGTACTGTCCCAGCTTGATAAATTTCTGTAATGTATTGTAACAGCATGATAAATTTCTGTAATGTATTGTCACAGCATGATAAATTTCTGTAATTTACTGTAACAGCATGATAAAATATTCTGTAATGTACTCTCCCAGATTGATAAATCTCTGTAATTTACTGTCCCAGCATGATAAATTTCTGTAATGTACTCTCCCAGCATGATAAATCTCTGTAAATTATTGTCACGGCATGATAAATCCCTGTAATTTACTGTAACAGCATGATCATGTACAGTAACAGCGTGATAAACTTCTGAAATGTACTGTCAAGGCATGATAAACTTCTGTAATGTACTGTAACAGCATGATAAACTTCTGTAATGTACTGTAACAGCATGATAAACTTCTGTAATGTACTGTAACAGCATGATAAACTTCTGTAATGTACTGTCACAGCGTGATAAACTTCTGTAATGTACTGTAACAGCATGATAGACTTCTGTAATGTACTGTCACAGCATTATAAACTTCTGTAATGTACTGTAACAGCATGATAAACTTCTGTAATGTACTGTAACAGCATGATAAACTTCTGTAATGTACTGTCACAGCGTGATAAATCTCTGTAATGTACTGTCACAGCGTGATAAATCTCTGTAATGTACTGTCACAGCGTGATAAATCTCTGTAATTTACTTGAGGCTATTGCAGCGCTCCGCTCTTTTGGGTCTCCTGTATGTGGGGTCCAGATGTTTCATTTAAACAAGTGCGTAATTTGTTTGACCTTTGTTGTACCTTCAGCTGCGAGCCAGTCTGTTGCTGTCTCCGTCGCCAATTAAAATACACAAACTCAGTTTCACTGGATTTTACTAAAGCATCATTTGTTTTAACAGTTAAAATTTTTAGTGCACCAATTGATCTTCCATTTTGAACAATTTTGAGTTCAATTCAAACTCAAAAATGCTTCTTCCAAATTTCAAGGCCAAGACAGAATGTAACGATGTATACAGACTTTTTGCGGCTGAAGCTTAGTAAATACTATAAATCCAGCCCGTTCGGGGAGTGCAAAAAGGAAAATGAAAATATAGCTAATATATTAAAGAATACACCCATGCTTCCAGTAAGCCTTGACATCTCAACAATCCCACCATAAGCCTTGGCATCCCAGCAATTCCCCATAAGCCTTGACATCATAGAAATTCCCCATATAAGCCTTGACATCCCAGCCATTCCCCATAAGCCTGGACATCCCAGCAATTCCCCATAAGCCTTGACATCTCAGCAATTCCCCATTAGCCTTGACATCTCAACGATTCCACCAGTATAGCTTTATGCAGTCCATTTAGGCTTACGCGCATTGAATTCAATGCAAGATATGTTTGCCAATGTAACAGAGCTTTTGTCTATGGTAGCAAGGCTGGCACAGCGGCATCTAATTTGGTCCAGCAAGCATCAATTTCGTCCATGTAGCTTATTTTTGCAACTGCCGCGGAGGAGCAAGATCAGCCCAAGAAAAGTAGACCATATGCTAGGCTTTTGAACGAATACCATTGGCTTGTGATCGAAGCACTCGGCAGAGGTGAGCACCCAAAGGACATTGCAAGGTTGCTGAATGTAAAAGAAAAGATGGTTTACTGCTACTTTTTATTGCAATTGAGACGAACCCTTTTGACGTTGCAGAAAATGCAGCAGCAGTTGAAGGAACAGTTCCAGTTGGTTATCAGATTTTGACTATCATAAGAGCTCAGGAAAAGCGGCTGAAAATTGTTGGTAGACACGCTGATCCATCTTGCAGACGGTTGTGATAAGGCAAAAGTTTGCCGAACGGTTCATGAGACAGAAACAGAAACAGAAGACTGAATGTTTGACGATAAGACCAGCATCTCAAAGTAAGGTCACGATTTTTTTTTCGAATTAGATATTCATTATTTAGCTACTCGTACAAAAATGCTTACTGTTAACATGTTCCTTAAGCAACTTTCATTAAAATCGCAAAACAATAACACTTGTGAAACAAGTTGTTAATTTTTGAAACGAAAAAAATCTTTCTGAATTATAGCACCGGCCAGCATCGGTTTGGTTGAACACAACGGTTTGCGTTTTGTTGAAAGTCTCCGGCACAAACGCAGTCTCGAAGAAGAACTTGCACCTGGGCGCCGATCTGTTAAACGACAATCCAACAATGACGAACTGTTTGGTAAGCCATGGGTGCACCTGGAAACAGGTGCAAACAGCGCTTCAAACCAGGAACGCTGCTGTACCCCCAGAAATGATCGGCTGGGCCACCTCCCGCTGCGGCATCTGCAGACAGCTCCATGAAACATTGGTCACCCGGTGTTCTCTTCAGGAGCAGCACCCAGGTGTAGGACGCCGTGAAGTCCAGACCTGTGGGGTCGTCCACCCACAGCCGAGACGAGACTCCGTCCATGCGAGCGCCTTCGTTCGTCCACGAGACACCGCTGGACTTCATGGGGTTCCTCTGTCCATGGGAGCCGCACACCAGGTTCTCCAGCGCCGGTCCCCTGTCTCCGACCCACACAGCGCTGAAGTGCTCGTTTGCAGAAATCGCGTCGTACTCCGAGTCCACCACGGTGTCGCAGCTGCTCTCAGCGGCCACTCCCGCAGTCGGTGTAGACGAGCTGGTCAAGTTGAGCAGGCGGCACACCTCACCGAAGCGGAACAGCGCGCACGAGGCGTCTCGCTTGTTCCGCTGCACCACGCCGACGCTGCCGAGACGGAACGACCGACTCGACACGAAGCAGTCGAGCAGGGAGGCGGAGGGTTGCGGCAGCTGCCACACCGACAACGACACGTTCAGACACTTTGAATCTGTCTGCCTGTGCTGGCTGACCGAAGACTGACTCGCCACATCTACTATGAGAATGGCAGCGAAAAATCACAGGAAAACTCCGTTGCTAGGAGAATCCATTTGAAGCTGGCTGCTGGGAATAACTGAGCTTGGAGATGGAGACCTGTGCAGTTGCTCTGCCAGGCTTATAAATAAATTTGCCATTTTTTTCCCCAAACTAAGCCTCTGAATCTCTGGTGGGCTCATGGATCCCCTCTGGCCATTTATTTAAATAATTTATAGGGACTATATGCTGCTCAGGGCAGCTATGAAGCTTACAGGTGATAGCCTAGAATATCGGCATCATGTCGAAGTTGAGAGATTCATTTGGGAATCCCTACGATGTCGAGGCTTGCAGGGAATCGCTATAATCCTGTAGTGCTATAATGACTCTCGGAGAGAATTACTGAAATTTCAATGCTTTAAGGTTAGGGTTAGGGTTAGGGTAGGCTAGGGTTAGGGTTAGAAGGTTGACAGATTTTTTTAAGATTTCAAGGCTTATGGGGGCATTGCTGAGATGTCAAGGGGGAGTTGATATGCTAAGGCTTGTGGGGGGGGGGAATTGCTGACATGTCAAGGCTTACAAGGGGTTGCTGAGGTACAATGCAAACAGACGCTTACATGTAGTTTATTAAAAAAACTTGTGCTGCATTTTTTGGCTCCCCAACGGGGGGCGCTGATTGCTAGTCCATATCTAACACCCATAACTAACAATCATATCTAACACCCATATGACACTCATATGTAACATCTATAACCGTCACCCGCAGGTGTTAGATGAGCATTAGATGAGGTGTTAATAGACCCAAGCAAAGTGGAGGAGCTGGTCCAGCTGCTCGAATCTGATGCGGATGGCAACATTCCACTTTGTCAGAGCAGATTCTCACCGTGCTGAGCACCGTCTCTGCTTAATTAAAACTAAACCGGATTATTATTAGTGACACAATTGCCGATATGTATCGAAAAACATGTTTCCAAAGGTGATTTTCGTCACCTATCAGTATGGTAAAAGTACACAACGTCCGTTTAAATAATTAGAAAATTTTTTTTAAATATTTTTTAAAAATAAAGTGCAAAAGCATTTAAATTAGTTGATCGCGAGCCTGCGACAATTAGGTTAACAAAAAATTGATTTTCGTGTAATTGTTGACCAAGATAAAAATAAAAGACGGTGTACACACACGCACTTTAAGTAGCATATCGCGCAAAAATGGTTGATTTATGATAATTTTATAAAAATTTTACCCGTAAAGTAATTAAATAGACTGATATTTTGACACAAAGTAAAAAATAGAAACACAGCGTATGTAAAATACGAGTAATCCGCACAGGCATTGTCACCAGTCAAACTGAAATATTCAAATAGAGTGAATATATGGCAAAACAAGCTTATCTAATTATAAGTACAAAAATTAAGTTACTATTGCACAAAATTGTATTCGCAATCGAGCTGCACTACTTACTGAGCAGTAAAGCAATTACTGTAAGTAGCATAAGTAGGATATTTCGCGGATGAGTAAGCCTATAAAATCGAATAACAAAACAATTTTTTAGAATGCAGAAGAAGACGATTAAAATGAATTGAAAGCAACTTTATTTGGTTTTGTTAAAATCAATAACAAGCATTTAATACTCGTTAAGAAAACTGATTTAATTAAACAGACACACCAAACCTTATTTCATACAACACTAATACTCGTAACAGTCCCAAAACAGCATCAAGGAAATCACTTATTTTTCTCTTTAAAATTTGAAGTAAAATATTTAGTTATTCATAAACTTCGCCTTTACGAGCGCGAGTCACTTCGATGGAAAGTACAGCTCCTTAGTAAGCATGGACACAATAGATGGCACCTGCTTCTTTCTATCCAGGTGAGGATTGTTCGTGTGCGACTCAAACTCGTAGGCCACCGCCCGGTTAACCCGAGTCATGACTCGCATGAACTCAACCTTGGAGCAGTCTGTCTCAGCCAGGACCTCGGTCAGTTTCTGCACAAACCAGGATCCGTGGGTGCCATTGCGCCAGGAGAAATAGCCAGGCACCACCGAATAGCAGATGAGAAAGTCTGCGTCAGTCGGCAGCCGCTGGATGGTCTTGATGCCGTCAGCGGCGTCCAAAGCGCGTCTGAAGGCCTCGGGTTCAGTCTCCTCCACACCGGAGTCCGTCTGACAGGTTTATGGTCAAATATTTCAGCTTTGAGTTACATGTAACTTTGAAAACAGTAATGACTTTGAGTTCATTACCTATCACTTCACCTGTCACTTAATGAGTTCAAAGTTAAGTGATTCACAGGTTCAGTGACAGGTCAAGTGACAGGTGATTGGCAGGTTCAGTGACAGGTCAAGTGACAGGTGATTGGCAGGTTCAGTGACAGGTCAAGTGACAGGTGATTGGCAGGTCAAGTGACAGGTGATTGGCAGGTCCAGTGACAGGTGATTGGCAGGTTCAGTGACAGGTCAAGTGACAGGTGATTGGCAGGTCAAGTGACAGGTGATTGGCAGGTCCAGTGACAGGTGATTGACAGGTCCTGTGACAGGTCAAGTGACAAGTGATTGACAGGTTCAGTAACAGGACAAGTGACAAGTGATTGACAGGTCAAGTGACAGGTGATTGGCAGGTTCAGTAACAGAACAAGTGACAAGTGATTGACAGGTTCAGTGACAGGTAAAGAGCAAGTGATTGATAGGTTCAATGACAGATCAAGTGACAAGTGATTAACAGTTTTAGTGGCCAGTTGTTCAATGACACAAGTGATTGACAGGTTCAAAATTGAAGCAATCCTTACCTGCTCTTTGCCGGGGTCGAACTTGCTGCCACGGCAGGCCTGCAGAAAGAAGAGTTTTGGCTTGCCAACCAGAGAGGGACATTGTCTGATAGGCTCGAACACCTCAACCAGGGGGATGCCTCCGTCGCTGGCAAAGATGACGCCCTCCTCGCCGTGGGACATGATCACTATGGCAATGGCGTCGTGGTCGCTGTGGTTCACCTCAGACACTGGGCAGGAGTAGCGAGGGAGTCGTTCAAGCATCTTTGTGAACATTTTTGTGCATTCTTTCCTAGATTGAAAACTCGCGGATGAAAACTTCAAATTTAGAGTGAGACTTCAGTATCTTAGGGTAAGATTTCAGGACGTTAGGGTGAGATTTCAGTATCCTACGGTGAGATTTCAGTATCCTACGGTGAGATTTCAGTATCCTACGGTGAGATTTCAGAATCCTACGGTGAGATTTCAGTATCCTACGGTGAGATTTCAGTATCCTACGGTGAGATTTCAGTATCTTAGGTGAGATTCCAGTATCTTAGGGTGAGATTTCAGTAACTTAGGATGAGATTTCAGTACGTTAGGATGAGATTTCAGTATCTTAGGGTGAGATTTCAGTATCTTAGGGTGAGATATCAGTAGCTTAGGGTGAGATATCAGTAGCTTAGGGTGAGATTTCAGTATCTTAGGGAGAGATTTCAGTACCTTATGGTGAGATTTCAGTACCTTAGAGTGAGATTTCAGTATCTTTAGGTGAGATATCAGTAGCTTAGGGTGAGATATCAGTAGCTTAGGGTGAGATATCAGTAGCTTAGGATGAGATTTCAGTATCTTAGGGTGAGATTTTAATATTTAGGGTGAGATTCCAGTATCTTAACGTGAGATCTCAGCATTTAAGGGTGAGATTTCAGAGTAATAAACTACAAAAATTATTTTATGAAAAAATGGAGATTCTTTCTTAAACCGAAAATTAAAAACCATACCTTGTTTCAGCTGGCTAAGAAACTCAACAGCATACAGGTTGCTGAACTTGTGCACCTGAAACTGCAGCCGCTTGAACGAGGCCACTACATTGTTAAGGTCCTTATCCGAGCCGTGTCGATAGGACAGGTTGGTCTCGGGTAGGAACTGTTGAAAGTTGAATATCAAAGCCAGGCCTCTGCTCCGGTGTCTCATGTTGTACACGTGCTTCGGGTCAAATGATTGATCGCTGACAGTTGCAGCTCTGGAAAGTCGGTGGCCAATAGAAGATATAGAGAGAATGGGGTGGGTGCACAGGAGGGGTAGAGAGAAAATTTGGGTGGGTGCACAGGAGGGTTAGAGAGAAAATTTGGGTGGGTGCACAGGAGGGGTAGAGAGAAAATTTGGGTGGGTGCACAGGAGGGGTAGAGAGAAAATTTGGGTGGGTGCACAGGAGGGGTAGAGAGAAAATTTGGGTGGGTGCACAGGAGGGGTAGAGAGAAAATTTGGGTGGGTGCACAGGAGAGGTAGAGAGAAAATTGGGGTGGGCGCACAGGAGGGGTAGAGAGAAAATTGGGGTGGGTGCACAGGAGGTGTAGAGAGATAAGTGGGGTCGGTGCACAGGAGGGGTAGAGAGATATGAGGTGGGTGCACAGGAGGGGTAGAGAGAAAATTGGGGTGGGTGCACAGGAGGGGTAGAGAGAAAATTGGGGTGGGTTCACAAGAGGGGTAGAGAGAAAAGTGGGGTGGGTGCACAGGAGGGGTAGAGATAAGTGGGGTGGGTGCACAGGAGGGGTAGAGAGAAAATTGGGGTGGGTGCACAGGAGGGGTAGAGAGAAAATTGCGGTGGGTGCACAGGAGGGGTAGAGAGAAAATTGGAGTGGGTTCACAAGAGGGGTAGAGAGAAAATTGGGGTGGGTGCACAGGAGGGGTAGAGAGAAAATTGGGGTGGGTGCACAGGAGGGGTAGAGAGAAAATTGGGGTGGGTGCACAGGAGGGGTAGAGAGAAAATTGGGGTGGGTGCACAGGAGGGGTAGAGATAAGTGGGGTGGGTGCACAGGAGGGGTAGAGAGAAAATTGGGGTGGGTGCACAGGAGGGGTAGAGAGAAAATTGGAGTGGGTTCACAAGAGGGGTAGAGAGAAAATTGGGGTGGGTGCACAGGAGGGGTAGAGAGATAAGTGGGGTGGGTGCACAGGAGGGGTAGAGAGATAAGTGGGGTGGGTGCACAGGAGGGGTAGAGAGATAAGTGGGGTGGGTGCACAGGAGGGGTAGAGATATGTGGGGTGGTGGAAAAGAAGGGGTTGAAAATAAGTACATAAAATTATAAAAAACAAAGCACAATAAGCATACTCTTTAGCACCAGCAGAAGAGTGGGCAGCCGCTGCAGCAGCAGGAGCAGCGGTGCTGTTATGATTGACAGCAGGTGGAGCAGCAACTTGCTCAGTCCTCTGCTCCGACTTAGCAATCGGAGGAGGCGAAGAACTCTTTGAACTGGCGCAACCGAAAAGCGACAAAAAGCCGCCAGATCTGCCGCGTTCAGTTCGTCGTTTTTTCTCGTTTTTTGGCCTCACCGCGGCATCGCTCGAGTCCGCCATTTGGCTGCAAAGTCAATCAATAAATACAATTGCGTTTAAACAGACGCAAAAGTTTTTATTGTTCTCTTTAAAGAAACTAAATGTTTTAAAATGGAAAGTGAGCTAAAATTAAAAATCGTAAGTTTTTATTTACAGTTCAAATACGCTCGCACAATAAAAATCTACTAAGTAGTATTTCTGATCTTCAAATAAATATTCTATCACGTTTTGATAATGCGTAAAAGTTATAAGACAGAATGCTTAACAAAGTCGCATACAAAAAAGCGACAAAGATTACAGATAAAAAGAACAAATAGTATTAAAAAAGATATAGAAACATTGATCACATCAACTTTTAGTGCAGGGATGAGACGGGCGATCACTGATTGGTCGGCTAGTACATAGTGGTTTGGGCGGGGTTGGGCGGGGAGTGAGGCGGGGCGATCGCTGATTGGTCGGCTAGTCAATGGAGGTTGGGCAGGGAGTGAGGAGGCCAATCGCTGATTGGTCGGCTAGTCCATAGGGGCTTGCGCAGGGAGTGAGGCGGGGCGATCGCTGATTGGTTGGCGCTAGTCAATGGAGGTTGGGCAGGGAGTGAGGAGGCCAATCGCTGATTGGTCGGCTAGTCCATAGGGGCTTGCGCAGGGAGTGAGGCGGGGCGATCGCTGATTGGTTGGCGCTAGTCAATGGAGGTTGGGCAGGGAGTGAGGAGGCCAATCGCTGATTGGTCGGCTAGTCCATAGGGGCTTGGGCAGGGAGTGAGGCGGGGCGATCGCTGATTGGTTGGCGCTAGTCAATGGAGGTTGGGCAGGGAGTGAGGCGGGGCGATCGCTGATTGGTCGGCTAGTCCATAGGGGCTTGGGCGGGGTTGGGCAGGGAGTGAGGCGGGGCGATCGCTGATTGGTCGGCTAGTCAATGGAGGTTGGGCAGGGAGTGAGGAGGGCAATCGCTGATTGGTTGGCTAGTCCATAGGGGCTTGGGCGAGGTTAAGCAGTCCACTAGCGACATGTAAGTAGTACACAATAAACTGAATAGAGTCAAGCACAAAGTTCAAGCCACTCTTTCATGGCGGCAAAGCCGGTTCTATTAAGAGCGGAAACTTCGGCAACAGACACCTCTTGTCTGGAGTGACGAAGTATATCGTCCAGCATGAATAGGTGCATAAATTTGCCTTTGTCAGCTTCTGATGTTACAAGGTCGCTGGAATGAATTGCACACATGAATCATATTTAGTGAACAAATGATATGATGAATGAAACAAAGAGACAGTCAGGTCACTCACAGTTTATTAAACAACAGCAAAATTTTGGAGCTCTGAGTTTGCGGACTGTTCAACAGGTGAATGAACTGGATGGTGGCAGCACCAACCTGCTGCAGGTTTGATGCGTCAACTACAAACTGCATGGATAAGTTGGCAGTGTGGGTGGCAATATTTATTTATTTATTACGCATATTATACTCATATTGAATTTAAATGCATTACAAGTGTTATTTGCCTTGTGGATCTAACAGGGTGACAGAAACACAGCAACTGGGGATCTGCAAGGCTAGCGCAGCAACTGAGGATATTGGAGGGTGGTGGCTCAGCAACTGAGGATCTGGGAGGCTGGTGGCCAAGCAACTGAGGATCGGGGGGCTGGTGGCCAAGCAACTGAGGATCTGGGAGGCTGGCCCAGCAACTGAGGGTCTGGGAAGCTGGCCCAGCAACTGAGGATCTGGGAGGCTGGCCCAGCAACTGAGGATCTGGGAGGCTGGCCCAGCAACTGAGGATCTGGGAGGCTGGCCAAGTGACTGAAGATATGGCCATATAGTTTGCTATCATTTTAACAGAGTCTAATTACAAAGCTGCTAAACTCACAATGATGGCAGCCACATCGCTATAATAGTCTGGCCAAACAGGTGCCATTGAGCCTCCAAGTTCGCGAATTGTGACCGACTTTTTTCGACTGACTTGCACTTTAACCAGGCTTGTGCCAATCTGTTAATATGACAGGTGCATGTAAACAGATGAATACTACTGGAATATGATTCAAGTCAGAAGCACAGCAGATCCCTAATTTTTCGACCTGATATCTTTAGGTAAATAAGAATTGAATTAAATCATTACAAGAAAATTTAATATTTAGAATATTTTTCATTGAATTTGATCTGACAATGGTCAAGTTTAAATTTTTCAAAAAATTGTTTCGAATTATAAATTGCAAAAACAAAATTTATTTTCTTGGTAACATAGATCAATAAAAGTGAAAAAAATATGACTGATAATAATAAGAACAATAAACTCAGTTTTTATACCATTTTATTGCTTTGATTATAAATAATTAACAATAATATACCTATGGCAAATGTAATACAACAGGTAACAACAATAGCTACAATTATGTTTATGAAAAAACTGCTCTTGTGGTTATAACTAAGGAAATATAATGGTTTCATTCATTTTATGCCCACTATGCTAATAAAAAGATCCTATAATGGCAAAATATAATAATATAAAGAAGTTTCTAACAAAAAAGGCCTAATATCTATAATTTGCTAGCCTAAGTAAATAAGGTCAAAAAAGCCTAAATAAAACTAATCTCTTTTCTCTAGCATTCTTACAAATACAATGCATATATTAAAAAAAAACACATTAATTCTGAATTTCCAATTCCTAAAAAAGCCTAGCATTACGCAATTTCTTTGTCACAACACATGTTTTGTCATGGGAAAAGTTCTGACTAGATAGTATAAGGCTAAGCTTGATTTGATAACAAATTGTTAAATATGATTTTAAACAAATACATAAATATATATAGACTAATGCCTACCAACAAACAATTTAAATAGAGGTATATTGGATTATATTGCATAAAAAGATGTTAGGTGCATATGAGAAGCAATATTTACCAGTGCCTATAATATGTCTCTATAATACTTTAATAAGTCATTTGCTAGTGCCTATAATAGAATGTTTGTTCTATAATTATACCTTAATAGATCATTGTAACTTTGCTGATCCTATTATACACGCAAAAATTGCTTAAACTACAGTAAAACTGAATTAGCGTGCAAACTAAGAAACACTATTCTACTTTGTTTTAAATAGCGAATTATAAATGGAAAAAATTTTTTGTTATAACTTAGCCTTCCCGAATCCTATATATATGAGTGAATTTTGCCCAAATAAAAGTAACCTTTTCTTGCTCTTGAAATATTTGTGCGCTATAACATTGGTTCATTCTATATTCTCAGATAAACTTTGAAATCTTATTGAGTTAGTTATTTTAAGGAAAGAGGGAGCAATAGTGCTCAGAAAATTACTAAGAGAAGGGATTGGGAGATATACAAGGGAAATTCTGAGAGTTGTGCTATGACCCTCTAATCCCAGTGAAGGCCTGACTAGGACAATCTAATAAGTTTATGAACCAGTACTAGACCACTCAGGCCATACATAAGACGCTACCAGACTAATACATAAGACGCTACCAGACTAATACATAAGACGCTACCAGACTAATACATAAGATGCTACCAGTATATTCAAATGAAATCCTAAGAAACAGTTAGAGTGAAAATAGAAGTGCAATTAGGATAAACTTTAGTTAGCAGATGGGAATACCCCTACAACAGCTTTGGTGGCAGCTTGTAGGATATTAATAAATACTAGCATCAATAGTTAGGAGTTTAAAAAGACAGGGACAAAAGGCCTGTCACAAATACAATAGTTGAGCCTGACCAAGATCCCTAGACATTAAAGCTCCAAAACTCCAGCATACAAGTATTCAAAAAGTCTATATTAGTCATTCATTATTTCAGTCTCAAATCCATTGCCAACAGGTCACAGTACCATTGTATTTCTAGCATATCATGGCATCTATACAAGAATTGCATCTTAAGCATAGAGCTAAGCACTAGCTTTATTATCAAATTCCAAACACTAGAGGACTCAAAGCCTATAGAAATTCACTGCCATATGGCTAATGTGTATGCTACAAGTAGGACTGCCCCCTTATATGCCACTATTAAGTCCTAGACAGACAAGTACAAAAGCAGCTACATGAAGACTTACCACATCAAGACTCTGGTTTATAATGACAGGTGGCATGACATGGATCTAAGCTACCACAATCTAGAATCCAAATAGGAATCCAAATAGTGGCTGCCAGTTGGATCACCAGCACCTCTAAAGGCAAGGACTGCATACAGTGCTAGCAAGATAATACTAATAGTCTTTTGGGATTCAAAAGGTCTGCTGCTGCTGGACTTTCTACTGCATAAGCAGATAGTCATAAAGATCTATTATTAGTCTATGCTAGGCACTAAAATAAAATTGGCAGGAAATGTTGACCTAAAGTATAATACAACTGCATGACAATAGACCAGCTCATAGTATCAGAATTATAAAGGTTGCTATAGAAATTGCAAGATTCTAAGAGCTGCCTCACCTTGCATATTTACCAGATCTGGCTTTGGGTGACTTTACCTATTTCAATATCTAAAGTAGGCACTCTATGGGCAATAGATTGATAAACTTAAAGATGCTGCAACTGCTTGGTTCAGGGGATACTCAAAGCAGTTCTTTTAGAGTGGCATTGAAGTGCTGTGATCAAGATGCAACAAGTGAACTACGGTCAAAGGAGATTACTAAAAAAAGTGACTTTAATTTTTCTATATGCATTGTTTTTTCATAAAGGCTGAGAAATTCAGTGTTCCTTAATAAGTTATAAAATTTGGTTTTAGTTATGGAAACTCTTTAAAATATATTAAATTATACAATACTAGGCCTAAAGCTAGGGTCAGACTCATAGCCAAGTTATTAGAGTATTTGACTCATGAAAAAAGTTTGGGATTCAATTTGTAACCTGCTAGGAATAGATTATTTCTTGTGATAAGGACACTTAAGTTTCACTTTTCAGTAGGGATTGCAATTCTGGGATCCCGGGATTGGGCCTAAATCCTAGGATTTCCAGTCCTAGGATTTGGGACCCTAAATCCTAGGACTAATTTTTGTTAATATTTTTACAAAAAGTGCTATAATATAAACATAATTAGGCCTACAACTAGTTTATTATACTGCGCTAATTTCTATTAATTGTCTCACATTGTGTGGCACCTTTTTAAACCTCGCATCACAGATTTAAAAACAAAATTTATTCCAATTTAAATTTTTATATGATTTGCTTCCTTACTACTAATTAGTACCTTTATACTACTTACTTCAATAGGTCACAAGATAATGCTGCTTATCATCTACAAATAGATCATTATCTCTATAACAATAAAAAAAGTAAGCAAAAGTGTTTAGCATATACTTTGCCTTAAAATTTCAACCTAGAAGCATAAAAATCTGTACTATTCTGATCCTGGGATTTAATCCCTGATCAGATTAAAATGAAATGTTTAGTTTCAGTGTTGGGCACTAGTCCATTAATAAGCATTATTAAATATCAATATTTTAATAAATATTAATGGACTGCTGTTAAGATTCTTTTGCAATAACAGATTAACAAATTTCTATTACTATAAGATATATAAGTTATGTAAGATAACATCAAGTTCATTGTTAACATTAATGACAATGTCAATGACCAAAGATGCAAAGAAAGAACAAAAATATAAGTCTGACAAGAAGTTACAACATTGTCATTACAAATATATTTGAATTTACCTAAATGCCTACCATAGTCCAGATCATGCTAGGTGCATACCTGAACAAAAATTGATAATTACAAATGCATGCCAAAAAATTGAATGCATGCCTATTCTTAAAACTCTGCAAGTGCTACAACAATAAATGACCTTTTTTACATTGTGACAATAAATGACCTTTTTCATTGCATATTAGATCCTTTTTAACAGATAGTTTGGTTAATTTTTCCACTTTTTAGCAATACTATTTATAGTAAAAAATTGATACATACGAAGATTTATTTAAATGCTTTATCACAAGCCTAAAACCTAGAAAGCAAGAAATTTGCACTTGAAAATGAACTTTTTTACCTTTTTTCCACTTTACAATAACTCTTCTATGTGATTCTATAAAGTATATGCCAGGTGTTTTTCTTGGGAGTGATGCATGCCAACTGTGGATGCCTACTTTTGGCATGCAAGGCCAATGCACACCCAAATTTTTGGGTATATACTACATGATTCAGAGTATGGAATGTCTAATCATTCTCTCTTTATAAAGATGATTAAGCAAATGTACTAATTTCTCATTAATGAACTTTAATAATGAGCTAAAATTGTGAACTTTATTGCTTGCATTAAAACATCAATTGCTTTGATTCATTGCATAATGAATCATGCAATGCATAACTTTTTGCTACACTTGCTAATGCTACCTAAAAAACTTCCTATTCATATTTTATAATTAAGTAATTATAATTAGCCTTCAAGTTTCAAATAAAAAAGTTACTTTTTTATTGTATGCTTAATTTTAGTGGTATTATATACACACAAGTTTTTACAACTATTATTTATTACTTTTTATCTTATAAACTGCTTGTATGATTTTTGTGTTTTGATAAAAAGATAAAAAAGCAAAGGCAGTGCATTTAGCCTAGGCCTACACCACCTATGAAGACTATTTTTGGAAAAAGGTGCAAGATTTCTGTATTTTCTATGTTCTAACATTGCTTTATTTGCATTTTTACAATGCAAAAATGATATAGTGTCACTTACACTTACACTATCAAATTTAAAGTATACTTATTTAATTACAAGTTAGTTTTGGTAAGTTAGACTTTAACCATTCTGAAGGCAAAAGCATGAAATTTTACTAAGTTTCCTGCGTATTATCAGTAAAAAGCTTGACTAAACAAAAAATTGTCATTGAAAAAAACTTACCGATGGTACAGTCGCAACTAGATCTTTATCTTTTTCGTCTGTGGTAAGTCGCTTAAGGAGTAAACTTTTCCCAACGCTAGAGGGACCAATTAATAGCGCCATTTCACCTATATAAATACTGTAGCAGGCTCTAAAATAGAAGACTTAAACTCGCCAAGGCGTTTCCTTGAACTTAAGGACTTAAGTTTAAGAGTAAGACCCGTGTCACTGTGTTGAATCAAAAAAAAAATTTTATTTCGAAGATTGTAGAAGAATCATAAATTCGCGGCTTTTTTAACACTTTAAACAAATCTAAAGCAACGGATTTCGTAGCCAAGGCGGTTCCACGACGCATATGATGAATGTTAATAACGCGATTATAATTAAAAATGTATAAATAAAAAATTAGGAATGAGCTACTGAGCTTACCCATCACCAAAAGCCGGTTTAATAATAACATAATAACAGTAATAGCTCCAATAACGAGACTGGCCCATCAAATACAAAAATATCAATAACAAAACTTGCTTAAGCCAGCAGTCCTCACTTCATGGTACAAGGTGTCTCTAAGTATGCGTTAGCAGCAGCACTTCCTGCACCTTCTGAGGGCAGTACGACTTGGCGCATACATGTACATGTAATGTGCAAACACATTTTTAAAAGCTTAGAACAAAAAATTGTAGCTGCATCATCTGGGCGCGCATGTCCCGCATTTTTGTTTCGGCATTAATTTTGGATTATTGTAGCGGACGAAGTGCTGAAGCTTTTTTATAAAAAAAATGCCAATTTAAAATAAGCAGGTATATATCTAGAATGAAAAAAAATGTACACCAATTTTTGCGCCAAATTGACACTCGCGGTTTATATAGTGATTGCCACTCCAAGGATATACACTGTATATAACAGCTCAATCTCAAGCTCAAGCTCCAATGTGAAACAAAAGAATTCCTCTTTAATTGACAACTTTGAAATTCGTAACCTATAATAGCAAACCTTGAGATGGTCAAGAAGCAACTTAAATTTATCTACAAAATAGCTAGCTACCTAATAAATGTGCATCATGCAGCCTATACTAGTTCCTAGCTATTGAAGAGCAACAAAAATTACGTCTACAACAAATTTCGAGTTTCTCCTAAACTATCTAAGCTGATGCGTACATGTACCAGGTACATGTAAATTGCTTGCCGCGACGACCATGCATGCCCTCCTGCTGGGACTGGGAAATAGATAGCCTAGGCATGCTCAGGTAGACTGGGAGAGAAGAGAGAAGAGGGGAAAGATGGGAGAGAGCAGAGGGGAGAGAACAGAGAGGAGAGGACAGGGGATTAGCGGGAGGGAGAGAGTAGAAAAGGAGGAGAGAAAAGGGGAGAGAAAAGAGGGAGAAAAGAGGAGAGGGGAGAGAGGGAAGGAAAGAAAGATATGAGAGGGCAGAGAGATACATATAACATGAGAGATGAGAGAGTAAAGAAGAGAAAGTAGAGAGAATAAAGAATAGAGATGAGATGAGAAGAGTTCATAGAAGAGAAGAGAGGAGAAATGATAAATAGGAAAGTACAAATAATAGATGAGAGAGAATATATCAGACCGGAAAGAGTTGATAGGAGAGATGATCAAGACAAGAGAGAAGAGAGTAGAGAGATGTTAGAAGAGAGGAAGGAGGAGAGAAGAGGGAAGAGAGAAAGAGAAGAGATAAAAAATGTGAAAGGAGAAATGAGAGAGCATAGAAAAGAGAGACGAGAGACGAGAGAAGTGGCGAGAGAGGAAAGGAGAGAGGAGAGGAGAGGGGAGAGACGAGAGAAGAGGGAAGAGAGAAGGGAGGAGAAAAGAGAGAAGAGAGGAAAGATGAGAGAAGAGATGAGATGATAGAAATGAGATAGGAGCTAGAGAAGAGAGAATTGAGAAGAGATAAGAGAGCAAAGATAAGAGGAGAAATGAGAAATGAGAGAGCAGAGATGAGAGAGAAGAGAGGAGAAAGAAAAGGGGAGAGAGAAGAGAGGAAACAGAAGAGAAGATAGAAGTTTCAAAGGATCCTGTGGATATAGAACCGGTCTCGTCGGTTTTCTACTAGCCAAAATAACATAAGGGGAATATACTAAATAAACGATCGAGCAAGTGACATTAAAAAAACACAACTTCGACGTACGCTATAGAATGGTTAGAACAATAGATGTATTGCAAAAAACAAAAATGTAGTCTACAAAATTTTTAAAGTGAGTAAAGTACTACTTTTTGTTATTTTCTACATTGTTTGCTTAGAAAAAAAATGGCAAACAATGGCACATAAATATTTTTTGAGAGAAACATACGAACGTGCTTCCATCCATGATAAAAGCATGGAGCAAAAGAATGCATCCATGAAAGTTTCATTGACTTGCATGAATTGACATGGATCATGGATCATGAATGATTTCTCCATGACAGGAGTCTAGGAGGGCATTGTTATAAGCACCCAATAGTCGCTTCACAAAAGTCGCCCAATAAAGCTCGTGTTTCGTGTATTGCTGCTCGAGCTATGTCTGAAAGTTGAGCAATTTTACCCTTTTACATGTACATCTTCAAATTCACACGCCTTTGTAATGCATGCACCGTCAAGCACTAAAATTGAGTCACTCGGAGCTGGTCGCAGCTTCTAAGTCACGTACGGTGGGTTGGGGCACGACTTTGATCTCATGACACAGTACATGTAGGTACATGTACACGTATAACTTCATGGATTTTCATGGAATTGTGGGTGAATTAGCCCAGTTCCAAGGCAGATACAGGCTGGTTTTACCCTTACCGCAGCAGATCAATGCTAGTGTATTTTTACCTTGCATTGAAAATGGTCACTGGGCCAAATGACAACTGGCAGGGATTCAGTAATTATGTTTTTTAAAAACACCATTAATACCTTGCGTGTGACGAAGCCTGCATGTACAGTAGGACTGTTGAATCTTTATTTGATCGACGCTGCCAACAGCGATGCAGAGTGTCTGGCTGACCAAGGCGACCGTGACATAATTGACCAGAGTCTACCAGCGATCGACCTGGGACGATGCTGCTCTCGGTCACAGCTGTGATCGGCTGCCCAGAGCAGGGATCGCAGGGCGTCTCCGAAGTTGACACACAAGATTGGCGGGTCCCGTTTCACTTGGGTGAGAGTGAACTCGTTAGAGTTAAGTGTGGACTAGTTGTAGTTAAGCTTGGACAAGTTGGAGTGCAGTTTTGGTGGACAATCCCGGCTTCAGAGTACCATGGCGCTATTAAGGCCTGAATTTGGGGCTTTAGGACACAAATTGGCATTAGTGATTATGCAGTTTCTTGCCTGTAGACAACTTGTTGCTAAAAGTTGTTGCGTATTCTAAACCATGCAACCAGGGACAACTGAAGTGCAGTGTACTTCAGATGCTCATGGTGTAGCAATCCCGTCCTGTGGAAATTCGTTGCAAACTATCTCAGCCAATCAAAACATTTTCAACATCTCTAAGTCCTGAGCTCCGTCCAATAAATTGATAAATTCTGAATGCATTTCTGTAAAACACCAAACCAAATATACGATCTATTTTAAACTTGTAAAGACACTCGAAATGAATACTGTCTTCTTCTTAATAGTTTTGAGTGCCCTGCTAGTCAGCTGCAATGCTCAAAAGAGCCTCCAAATCACGAAGCTGAAAATGTCAAAGCGTAAGTGCCTGAACTTGTCGTTGGCGGTGTGGCAGAGGCCTCAGCCCTCGGCCTCAATGATCAACTGTTTCTCGTCCAGTCGCTCTCTCCGTCTCGGCAGCGTCGGCGTTGTGCAGCGGAACAATCGAGACGCCTCGTGCGCGCTGTTCCGCTTTGGTGAGGTGTGCCGCCTGCTCAACATGACCTCGACGACACCGACTGCCGGAGTGGCCGCTGAGAGCAGCTGCGAGACCGTGGTGGACTCGGAGTACGACGCGATCGCTTCGAACGAGCACTTCAGCGCTGTGTGGGTCGGAGACAGGGGACCGGCGCTGGAGAACCTGGTGTGCGGCTCCGAGGGACAGAGGAACCCCGTGAAGTCGCTCAATGTGACCTGGACGAGTGAGGGCGCTCGCATGGACGGAGTCTCGTCTCGGCTGTGGGTGGACGACCCCACAGGTCTGGACTTCACGGCATCCTACACCTGGGTGCTGCACCTGAAGAGAACCCCAGGTTTAGCTAGCTTTCTAGAACTGAGCAGCTGCATCGGATCCGGCAGCATGCTCGACCACCTGCAAGAATACTCAGTAATGTCCGGAGTGAGTCGCGCCCTCTTCCTGAACCCGGGTTACTTCGCCAGATTCCAGACCAGCTCGGTGCTGCCTGCGGACCCGAACGAGTTCTTCATCGCTGGCGTCTCATTCAGGAGGCAGCAGAACCTGACTCGCTTCTTCTATGGATCAAAGTTTCTACCGACTGCCGGCGTCTTCGCTCGGACGAACAGCTTTAACCAAGCCGGAGCCTGCATCCATGTGGGCTGGCGGTATGACGGCACCTTCATGCTTAATGGTGTGGTCAGAGCCGTGGCGGTTTCTAATACGAATCTACCGGAAGAAACCATCAATAAAATTTTCTTCGGAGTGTAAATTGATTGTAAAACGTCAGGAATTAACAAAAGGTTTTGAACAACTATTTTTTGAAATATTTGAATTTATATATTTGATATATTTGAAAAATCAGTTATACCAACTCCCTCTGGAAAGATCTATAGTTAATTTTGTTCAAGTTTTCCCGATCTATTTTTGAATTTTTCATGAGCCCAGGAACGCTTTTTATCTGTTCTTTTACGAGTATCTATATGAATTTTGTAAACATTTTAACATCAAACGATCGAGACCGTTCCTTGCAAAAAATAGCTACCCGTCCGTGATGCTGTTAATTAAATAGTCTTGTGTACCTACAGACTTGCTGTAATATATGAACGCTATAAATAACCTTTTAAATATCAGCTTTATTATTTAATTGCTTATTGTAGACCCGGTTTATTTTTTCTCGGCTTTAACAATAATTTGTAATTAAAATTTCAGGATGGAAGCTCTAACAAAGGCTTTTCAGAGTCAAAATTATAATATACATCCTTATTGTCAAGTATTACCTTGTTATCAGGGTGATTTGGGGCCTAAATCAGCCGTTCTTGAATGGAGGAGTTTCAAATTGCTTTCATTCCACAATAGAGTAAACCGATAGAACAGGTAGCTGTCGAAAAGGAACTTGAATTACGGCGCCGCAGGCTGGAACAGCAAGCACAAATTTTCGCATACCCGTGCAACAGGACGTCCGCCTACAACCCGACGTCAATGGACATTGTTGGCAAAATGATACTTCTATCTTACGCCGAAGTATAACGACGCCATCCGTCGGCTGATTGTCGCATGATTTAAATCAGATTGCTGTACAGGATACTCTATAACCGGATGCACAGTCCCAAAAAGCATGTAATTCAACTATTCTTAAATTTAGTACTCACACGTGCCATTGTTATTATTTCACAACCTAACATTGAGCTACAGTAATACAAAATATTCCTATACTATTATCTTTAGTTGCTTCGTCCAAACTACGTAATTCAACTGCTGAATAAACAAAAAATCTATTAAGAGGCTTGTAACCACTGCTCCAAATTAAAGAGCAACGAAATTTAAATCGAAGTTCCCAAATAAGTGGGGCCCTTTTTAATTCACTAATTTAATTGTTGACTTGCTTCTCGTGAAGCCAGAAAGAACCTAATTTTGCTGAAAGCTTGTATGCATTCATTTAAAGGCCGTATAAACAAATGGGATCGGGAAGCAATAAGTCCATCTCGTTGAAAACGATAATGTCATCAAATTTGCAAATTGGCCGACTTAAATATATTCAAAAATGATAATTAGGATATGAAAAACAGCTCTTGGCCATGAAGATGTTTACAGCTATCGCCCCATCGGCCTGTCCATGCCCCGACCAGAAAGCTATGGGGGGCATCCCATAATGCTTTGTCTCCCCGCCCCATCCACTTTGTGTACCGTTTTGTAAGTCAATAATTTTGCTTCTGGGCCCCAAAATAGAGCACCTTCGGCGCCAAAATCAGCTATCAACGCCGATTCTTAAGATAATGTAAGAATTTAATCATGCAGACTTCTCGCCTTTGTCCACCCATCATAAAATTCATGGCGATGCCAACTGCTCATGGAGGACACAAATTCGTTTCTAAAAAATCTTTCAAAGCTGGCTTTACGAAAAAAGGCACCACTGTATGGAGATAGGTGCTTTTCCATTTTTCGGCACGGAAGTACAATACATACTTTTATATTTTGTCGAATTGTCGTCTCTTCTGCTGACTAGGACAGACAGGCACTTGGCCTGTTGTCGGCTGCATGCTGCATGTATTATAATGGACTTGAAGCTTTAAAAGCTTTTGAGTAGGTGACTCACTTACGAACTCATACCAATAACCCGTCTATTCATTTTAGCTGAGTCAATTGCTAACTAGCAAGGGTGTTTAAATCCTTAAGTGTCTAAGTCGCCCGCCTCTTTATCTCATCGACCGCAGCCTGAATATTTTTGCCTATAACAGTCGAATGCAAGCCATTCATTGCAAGCATAATAAAGTTAGTTTTCGAAGTATCAAAGAGCCACAATGTGAGTACCAAATTCGAACCGGTGCCTTCTGAATGGCTGAAGAACCTCACAAATAGTGGATTAGATACATGTACAAAATTTTTAACAAGACCATACAGCTGAGATTGCTCCGCGCAGTATAAATATGGTACATGTAAGTTGCAAGGAAAAGCATCCCCTGTTTCTTTGAGAAAGCGAGAAAGCTTGAGTGACAAGTTGCCATTCCTATCATGGTTGTCTTTCCCTCGCATTATCCTGCCTGTGAGACCTTCGCAATTCTGTGAGGGCGAAGGGCGTTAGTGAAAGAGATGTTGGGGAGGCCGGTGAAACAGCGCTCGACCCAGAATCCAGTGCCTGGGTTCTCATAAACTAGAAGAACCACTGCCCAGACACTGGTTAGTCGTACAATATCGTCTCTTTTCCCAGCCAGTGTCCAGTTGAGCAAAGTTGAGTAATAGTTTGTTAGACAGTAATTTACAGTAAATGAAATAGTAGAAAAAGCATCACACCAGTATCTTATAGGAATATATTGTACCAAAAATTGTCATTGCCAACATATATTGTAACAAAAAAACGACCTTTCAAAGGACCGACCTGCTTTTCAGAAGTTTGAAGCCGTATGCAATGCGGAGTATCGTAATGCATTTGATCTGAACTTACTGAACATTAATTTCAAATAGGGTATTACCTAGCTGTAATATCAACCTACTTGATAAGCATGATAATCTTTTGTGACCCTAATGCTTCTGTTCGTCACAAAGTTGAGTTATAGATCTCACTAAAAATAGTGAGTACCATATTTTGCTAGATACATGGTAAGAGTGAAGCAAAATATAAATGACTAATTATGACCTACTACTGTGCACCATATGGTCTCATGCTCTCAATATATTTGACGTCCCTCCCACCTTGTTTCTCGCAATTTTTTTACTCTGCATGACAATTCTGGGCGAAATTAGGGATTAATTTACTTAATACAGCTATGAGACTTGCCAAACATTTTTTATCTATTCTCAACATCTTTTGGTTATTGTCTACTTTTTAAGTTAAAATTGGATTGTCGTGGTTCGTTCTTTAATTTTTACATACTAATAGGGTTAGGGGGAACGTCAGGCCTCAGACAGCGATGTACCAAAGTCAGAAAGCCAGCAAAGCCAATATTAGGATAAACACATCAGCAAATCCAAAGTAAGCCTAAATTTAGGACTCAGCATAACCGTAGCACCAACATGACCGTAATTCCGACTGCATGCTGCATGGGGGTTTTGCAGGCGGCTTTCTGAGGGCCAGACTATTTGCTTTCAGCCCGCATTTTAGACGACCGATAACAAAAGCAGAGAAATGCTTTTATCGAAATTAACAATGTCTTTACGCTACAGTAAACAAATCATACGTTCTAAAGTTACAATTCAGAAATTTTAGCTCGTATTGACGAAGTTTTGATGAATTGGTGCTTAAAACTGAAAACCCTCTGTTCTGTCTATCATGCGATTTTAATTGTAGGTCGATTTAGAAAGTACTAGCCAGATTAGAATTTTGAGCAATATAACTTGACAACAGCTCAACCTTATTGTAGTAACTAAATTTAAAATTTTGTTAGCTGCTTGATGGCCTGACGGCGTCAACATTGCAAGTCGGCCTCATGCTGAATGAGCGGAAGACGGTAGTCTTCACGGTTCCCTCCGACCTCCGATATCAATTACCGAGACGCTGTCTGGGGATGCAATCATGCTTCGTTCGTTCTGTGAGCTCCGTGCTCCATTCTGAGGCCCTGGATGATGGGCTCGGGTCTCGGCTGTTTCAGGCAGTCGTTGAGACTGTCTTGTTGTACAACGCCGAGACCTGGACCCTGACGGACACCTGAAAAAGAGGCAGCTGGACGCTGCGCATGCGGCCAAGCTGAGTGAGGCGTTCGGCGTGCGCAGCGGCCCAGGCAGCGATGCGAGGCCTGATGCGGCCTTCTGACCTGCTGCGCGGGAGACGACTTCGACTGGTTGGCCACGACAGCCAGTCGGAGGCCCACTTGCCCTGAGCCGCTAAACGAAGTGCTGCTGCTCAAGCTGCAGAGACCGCGTAGGCGAGGCCAAGGGCAAACGGCGAGATACCCGTGACAGGCTTTTGACTGATGCTGGCGCCCCGGACCAAGCAGGGGGTTGTGACGTTTTGAGGGCTATCGCCTAGAGAGGCTCTCTTTGACTTCTCACCCCTGTTATGGTCACTGTGTAGCTAGCGGAGAAGTATTTTTTTGTTGTAAATTGAAACTGAAGCAACTCTGTTTTGGTCGAAGTTACTACAGCTATTTCAAATTAGATTCTCTCTGGCCGACGTTCCTACAGTCTATCGACATCGCTGATAAGTATGTTCTTTTACATTACATCGACGGATAACGTTATACGTCGTTTTGACAATAGGGTGTGGTTGAAATGATGCGTGATTACACATTTTGCTACTAAGAGTAGTATGAGGGAAATCGAAATGTATATACAGTACGAAAATACGAAAATATGATATGAATGTATAAGCATATGAAAATATAAGGTTTAGTGTGCTATTAAGAACTAAATTATAAAGGCATTAAGACCTCCAGAAGAAATTAAGAAGGGCAAAGAAGCAACCCTATAGAAATAGTTAATTTTTTATTCTTGATAGTTGTCATAATTATTGATAGTTCGCTCTGGAGTGAATAAATGAATACACGTAAGGACAGTAAGAGCAGACTCTAATGTCTAGGAAGTAGCAATAATCTAAGTGCGATTCGGCCTGAAGCCAGGATTAAAGACTCACCGGGGGCGCCACTCACCGGGGGCGCCAGAGAGAGAGAACTGGCTGCTGATGCTGATGCTGCAGGCTTGAAGAAGCTGATGCAGGTAAGTCTTCAGTAGGATCGGCGTAGCCGTTTTAGGCGACTCACGTGACTCTCTTTAAGGTTATTGCTATGACTCTCTCTCTCTCTCTCTCTCTCTTTCTCTCTCTCTCTCTCTCTCTCTCTCTCTCTCTCTCTCTGATTGGGACCCAATCTTCTGACGTCACTAACCTGTTTCTAAAAATAGAATTGTCACCTGGGGCACGCAGAAAAAGTGAGGAAAAATGAGGATTTATTGAATTGGCGCATTCAGATAGCCAGTAACGCAAATCCGGGAGTCTGTTAGTTAGGGTCAGTGAACAACAGAAGCAAGGAGCGAGAAAAATAGAGAGAAAACTAGAAAAATCGGTTGTTCAACAAAAAGACAGCTGGCAGGGAATATTGGGGGCAGATGTCGGAGATGCAGGGAGCTGCAATCGACCTGTTCTCCCAGCGAGTGCCCGAGCACAGGAGCCACACACAAACAAAAATGGTTTCTTGTGCCCAGACCGAGGCTATGTAATAGTTGCACAATAATTTTTACGAATATAAATACAAAAAGTGCCCGAACAACATTGAAAGGTGTCAAAGCTTCAGGGCTGCTGAAGCAGCTGCCGCACCGCCTGCTCAGTCACGGCCGAGTTCGTCATGGCGACTGCGCGGATGACGCCCTGGAAAAATCCGTTGAACGCTGACGAGCTTGCATCCCGCCAGCCGATCTTGACGCAGGCGCCAGTGTCGTTATATTTTAATGTGGACCCGTTGCCAGATTTCAGGGGCTCAGTCAAGAACGCGGATCCGAGCAGGAATTGGCGTTCACCTGACGGCTTATCTGTTGACAAGCCAGCGATGAAGAAGCGCTCAGGATCGGCGGGCAGCACAGAGCCCGTGTGCACCACCCATTTATCGCCGCCAATATTGGAAAAAAGACATCGCGTCTCTAATGAACCACGGCAATATTCCCAAAAGTGGCTTAAGAATGAGCTGCCTCCTAATGATCCGCAATTGTCCAGCTCGATGAAGCACTGAACCCTTGGAGTTCTCTTGAGGTGCAGCACCCAGGTGTAGGACGCCGTGAAGTCCAGACCTGTGGGGTCGTCCACCCACAGCCGAGACGAGACTCCGTCCATGCGAGCGCCTTCGTTCGTCCATGAGACACCACTGGACCTCATGGGGTTCCTCTGTCCATGGGAGCCGCACACCAGGTTCTCCAGCGCCGGTCCCCTGTCTCCGACCCACACAGCGCTGAAGTGCTCGTTCGCAGCGATCGCGTCGTACTCCGAGTCCACCAGGGTTTCGCAAGTGCTCTCAGCGGCCACTCCCTCAGTCGGTGTAGACGAGCTGGTCATGTTAAGCAGGCGGCACACCTCACCGAAGCGGAACAGCGCGCACGAGGCGTCTCGCTTGTTCCGCTGCACCACGCCGACGCTGCCGAGACGGAACGACCGACTCGACAAGAAGCAGTCGAGCAGGTAGGCGGAGGCTCGCGGCATTTGCCACACCGAGAGCGACAAGTTCAGGCAGTCATTGTTGGCTACTCTGTGCTGTGTAGTTTTGTCTCCGTTTACACAGTCAGAGACCGAGAGCAGGGCGCACAGAACAGCGAGATGTAGGAGCCTTGACATTTTGTGGCGTGATGTAGCTTCTGTCAGTCAGTAGAAGAGAATTCGCTTGTCTTGAAAGCCTCAGCATCTGTTTTGTCGCAGTTATGCATTCTTGACCAGATCAGTGAAATTGTCCTGATTGGCTTTGTTGCTCATTGGCTCCAGCAATCGGTCTATAATTTGACGGCCTGTTTACCTTGACGCACAGCTTCTGCAGCGGGTTGCCTGAATTCTGACTTTGAGGCAATGATCGATCACCCGTAGAGTCAACGAAAAGCAAGCGAGATGCATTGTAGTTTGAACAATACAGGCTTTTGTGCATGTTCGCAGCCTCCTAACGAGGCAACATATTTAGCGGAAGCAGTGATGTTTCCTGACTGGTCGTGAATTCTAGAAATCCATCTTCTTTGTTTTGCAAGGCAAACTCGCTTCCTCTCACTCGCAACGGTAGTTTGCCGAGCCAACAAAGGATGGCTTCCGCGTTTATGCGGAGTTGACTGCGGAGCTGCGGGTTGGATGGAGAAAAAGTCCCGGAGTTGATGGCTTCATGTTTTTTAAAGGAATGGTTATAGCCTAGTGGTCAGAGCGTCGGATTCACGACATGAAGGTCGGGGGATCGATTCTTGACTCACTCGGAAAAATTTGTGTCCTTGAGCAAGACACTCAACTCTGCATTGCTTCAGTTTATCCAGCTGTAGAATGTGTACAAGCATTAGCTGTGGTAATTGAGGGTGTGTGTGGCGACCCCCCAGTCCATGGACTGAACAGCCGTACGCAGCCTTCAGATGCGCTGCGCAATAGCTGCGGCTGAGCTGTCGGTTGCACATCTGCTCAGGCAGTTGTAATCGATTATCATTAGTATTACGAGCATATTACTTTTTTTAAAGAAACCACTTTTTGCATCAAAAGAAGTCATGCTGATATGCAACTCATTCCTGCTTATTTGGCTATAAATAGCTCCTAGCTCCTAGTAGTCAGGCGACTTTTCAGCTTCCTAAATCAGCATCTTGCTAAGCTGCTATACTTGCCAATAAATTTGTCTAAGAGGTCAGCTACCATACTGATATCTTCTGATACATGTACGTACATCCTCAAAGCCCTACAGAAGGCAGAGTTCCCAGAGGTTTTATCAGCAATTTGTCAATTTCAATTGACTTCCATTAATTGCTGGTTAGCATTTTCTCCTAATACTCATTGATCACTACTTTTGCTATGTATAATCGCAAAATATATTTGCTTCTTGTTCAGAAAATTAGGATTCAATGCTAATTTTTTATTCTACGTACATTTCCGTTGCATGGCACAGCATGATTTATTGGTTTTGTGAATCTATTTTATCATCTCTGTTACCACATATTGTTATACAGTCAGCTAAGAATGACAAAATGGATTCATAAAACCAATGAGCCGAGCTGTGCCATTTTAATGATTTTTAGGCACAGGAGACACTGGTCACTGATTCACATTGGTCACTGGTTCACACTGGTCACTGGTTCACACTGGTCACTGGTTCACACTGGTCACTGGTTCACACTGGTCACTGGTTCACACTGGTCACTGGTTCACACTGGTCACTGGTTCACACTGGTCACTGGTTCACACTGGTCACTGGTTCACACTGGTCACTGGTTCACACTGGTCACTGGTTCACACTGGTCACTGGTTCACACTGGTCACTGGTTCACACTGGTCACTGGTTCACACTGGTCCCTGGTTCACACTGGTCACTGGTTCACACTGGTCACTGGTTCACACTGGTCACTGGTTCACACTGGTCACTGGTTCACACTAGTCACTGGTTTACACTAGTCACTGGTTCACATTGGTCACTGGTTTACACTAGTCACTGGTTCACACTGGTCACTGGTTTACACTGGTCACTGGTTCACACTGGTCACTGGTTCACACTGGTCACAGGTTAACATCTTCCAACAGATTCCCTATGCTTAATCACCAAAACGGTTTAGCAAGTCAATAATAATTAAATTACGAGTAAAAGGGTGAGACAGTTGATGGCGGTAATTACGGAGGAAAATAAACAGAAAATAAATAATTCGGTGCATTTGATCTTTTAATTATTTCTGTATAGAGTAAATAAATTAATGAATTAAGACAATCAGAGCATACTCTTATTCCTAGCAAAGAGCTAAGTGGGTTAAGACCCCATGTGAGGCAAGCAAGCATGTACAGACAGGATTATAGACTCAGCAACAGAGAGACAGAGAGAAAGAGAGAGGTAGAGAGAGAGAACAGATGCTGCAGGCTTGAAGAAGCTGATGCAGGTACCGTCCTCAGTATGGTCAGTTTCGTAGACGGTTAAGGCGAATTCACGTGACTCTCTCAAAGGTCATTGCAATGACTCCCTCTCTCTGATTGGCCTCTGGTATTCTGACGTCACTGACTGTTTCTAAAGATACAATTATCACGTGGCGCACGCCGGGAAAGTGAGGAAAAATGAGGATTTATACTGGATTGAAGCATTCAGACAGCCAACGACGCAAATCCGGAGTCTGTTAAATAGGGTCAGTGAACAACAGAAGCAAAACGGAGAAAAACCGGTGCAATCATCGAGAATTACATAGGGAAAACAAGGACAAATCGGTTGCGCAACAAAAAAGAGGGTCCGAGCCCCAAGCACAGAAGCCACACACAAACAAAAAGGGCTTCCTGTCCCCAGACCGAGGCTATATAAGTTGTACAAAAATTTACCAGTATAAAAACAAAAATTGCCAGCAAAAGATTGAATGGTGCAAAAAAAATTTAAACTGTATTATGGTTTATATTGTCAAAAATATTGAGAAGTTGGGCCTACAGCAAGTCGAGAAGGACAATAGCAAAAATGTCTGCCACTTTTCAAATAAAAATAAAGGTATTGAGGTAAATAAACAGTCGACAAATAAAGTTCTGCTTCCACAAAATAGAAAGGTTATTGTTATATGTGAGGGCCATCATCTTCTTGGAACCACATTGCAGCAGTCTGTTGTGTTCTACATGCAGTGATAAATTACGACAGCTTTGACAACGTTCGAGTCAGATAACCAGCAAGTAAACTGCTCAGCTAAAAATATGCTGAAATAAGACGGAGCTGGAAAGAAATAATAGTTTCAAGCTACCTATAAGGCAAGAACTATAAAGAAATATAGCGTAATGTCAATCTGGGTAAAATAACTATTGAAAAAGACACATAAAACAGTTCAGATAATTATTCTCGTATGATGTAAATTACAATTATTCCTTTTTAAACTTCTCAAAACAAAAATAAAGCTTTAGGACTGCTGAAGCAGCTGCCGCACCGCCTGCTCAGTCACAGCCGAGTTTGCCATGGCAACGGCGCGGATGACGCCCTTAAGCAGGCCGCCAGTTGGATACCGCCAGCCGATCTTGATGCAGGCGCCAGCATCGTTAAATTTGAATGCGGAACCGCCGCCAGAGTGCAGCGGCTCAGTCAAGAACGCGGATCCGAGCAGAAATCGGCGTTTATCTGACGGCTTATCGGTGGTCAAGCCAGCGATGAAGAAGCGCTCAGGGTCGGCGGGCAGCACAGAGCCGCTTTGGACCCAGTATTGGTGGCCAATATTGGAAAACAGACATCGCGTCTTTCCTGTAATCAAGCTGAATTCCCAAAGGTGGCTTAAGACTGAGCTTCCTATTGATCCGCAATTGTCCAGCTCGATGAAGCACTGTTTCTTGGGAGTTCTCTTCAGGTGCAGCACCCAGGTGTAGGACGCCGTGAAGTCCAGACCTGTGGGGTCGTCCACCCACAGCCGAGACGAGACTCCGTCCATGCGAGCGCCTTCGTTCGTCCACAAGACACCGCTGGACTTCATGGGGTTCCTCTGTCCCTCGGAGCCGCACACCAGGTTCTCCAGCGCCGGTCCCCTGTCTCCGACCCACACAGCGCTGAAGTGCTCGTTCGCAGCGATCGCGTCGTACTCCGAGTCCACCACGGTCTCGCATGTGCTCTCAGTGGCCACTGCCTCAGTCGATGTAGACGAGCTGGTCAAGTTGAGCAGGCGGCACACCTCACCGAAGCGGAACAGCGCGCACGAGGCGTCTCGCTTGTTCCGCTGCACCACGCCGACGCTGCCGAGACGGAACGACCGACTCGACACGAAGCAGTCGAGTAGGGAGGCAGAGGGTCGCGGCATCTGCCACACCGACAGCGAAAAGTTCAGACAGTCATTGTTGGCTACTCTGTGCTGTGCAAATTCGTCTCCGTTCACAATGTTAGAGTCCGAGAGCAGGGCGCACAGAACAGCGAGATGTAGGAGGCTGGACATTTAGTTGCGTGTCTCGAGCTTCTGTGAGTGAGTAGAAGAAAAGCCACGTGTCTTGAAAGTTTGGGTATCTGTTTTGTCCCAGATATACTTCACTGATCAGATCAGTGAAAGCATCCTGATTGGCTTTGTTGCTCATTGGCTCCAGCAACCTGTCTATAATTTTGACGGCCTGTTTTTCTTGACGCTGCAACTTCTGCGGCGGGTTGCCAGAGTTCTGACTTTGAGGCAACGATCGATCACCATTAGAGTCAAAGAAAAGCAAGCGAGATGCATTGTAGCTTGAACAATACACAGGCTTTTTTTTCATGTTCACAGCCTCCTAACGAGGCAACATATTTAGCGGAAGCAGTGATGTTTCCTGACTGTTCGCAAATTCTAGAAATCCATCTTCTTTGTCTTGCAAGGCAAACTCGCTTCCTCTCACACGCAGTGGTGGTGTGCCGAGTCAACAAAGGATGGCTTCCGCGAAGCTGCGGGTTTGATGGAGAAAAAGTTTCGGGGTTGGTGGATTTTACTTTTTTGAAAGAGAACGCTTTTTGCATCGTAAGAAGTTCTGCTGAGATGCAAACTCATTCCTGCTTCTTCGGCTATGAATAGCTCCTAGCTTGTCAGGACCAAGCAGGCGACTTTTCAACTTCCTAAATCAGCACCTTGCTAAGCTGCTATACTTGCAAATAATTTGTCTAAGATATCAGCTATCATACTGATATCTTCCGATGGGTACATCCTCAAAGCCGGACAGAAGGACGGAGCTTCCAGAGGTTTAATCAGGAATTTTTATATATGATCGCGTAGTAGTACGTGAGATAAATCTCTTGCAAAAATGAAATCTTTCAAACTGAAGCTTTGCATATTTAGCTTTAAAAAGTTGAATCAAATCAAAGTCAAATCAAAATCAAGCATCAAATATTTTGCATTCGTTTTCGGTACATTTTCTCCTAATATTCATTAATCACTACTTTTGCTAGTAGTCTGAAATAACCAAGCATTCTGAGTAGGCTAGAAACTGGGCTTCATTTCGTCACTTTAGCGTCATTAAAGCTCTCTTCCTCCATGAGATCGCTCCTTTGCACTTTACTTTCTACCTTCAGTAGGAATGGCACTCTCTTTTTCCAGCCATGTCTTCTCATATCCTTTCCTCTCTCCTACATGTATATTCTCTTCTTACCTTTTGTGTCACTTATTAATTTGCGGATCACAAATAACCACACATTTTTGAGGTATCAGCCGACCAAGCTCGCATTCGGACCCGTGCGCACTGGGAAAATCACGTGACTAAAGTAATTTTTCTCATTTTTTGACAGGCCATTAATCACATTTAAGGTTTCTGTGTCTCCCGTGACCTATTGGACTCGTGGATTATCCTATTTCACTCTCCTACTCATGCTTGATCCAACGCATATTTTACCGTTGATATTTGACGTACAATCGCTGAAACTCATGTATCATTTTTGCATCAAAATGGAATAATTAAAGAAAGAAACTTTGATGGAATTTTTCGACTTTTCAGGTACTACCTGATATCAAGTCTGCAAGATGAGAATTGCCTTGGATCAAATGACCAAACTGTGTACTTCAGCACTGCTCACATCTGGATAACTTGGAGTTCAGGTTCCGTTAAATTACTCTTAGTAGTCTAGAATGCTACTGTTAGTAGCCGATACTAAAAAACCATTTCCTTACTGAAGTCTGATTTAATCACAATTTTCAGACATTCTCAGACAATAGAATCTCGTTTGAGCAGAATTTGCTGAAGAAACATTCTCAGAATGTCAGAAGCAATTACATGTATTTCTGTGTCAATAAAATACACTGAACTACAATGAGTTTGGGAAATTCGCATCCGACTATATACAAGATATAATATCAGGGCCTAAGGATGGTTGAATCAAGCAAATCTAAAAGCTGCACAGAGTTCATTTTCTCTCATATGCCACTTGTTGAGACTTATTGAAAATCAACTGGCACTATAAGCGAATTGCAGTGATGCTCTGACTGCGCTGCCAAAATTTGAGGAAGACCGCTGGTCGAACACTACATCTAGGTAGTAACAGAAGGAAGTGTTCTCAAATTTGGTGCATATATATCAAATTTAACTCGAAATCCGATCTATCTTTGTGCATTGCAGTGGTATTCGAATACGTGTATACTATTAACCTATCCCACGGTGTGTGCCTAAGCTGTACTGGGGGTAATAAGGGTTCTTCCTCAGTGATTTTTCACTTAAGGCAACCACGTAGTGACTAGACAATAATATTGAGTTACTGGCTTTCAAAAGCTGTCTTTTTCCAGATTGATTTCTGAACATACAGTCTTTTACTCTTTGAATAAGTCGGAGAACAAACCTTTATTCATACGGGTAAGCCTTCTTACTTATTTTTATGTACGAATTACCGAATGGTTTATCCTTTTAACAATATTGAATTTTTTATATTTATTTCTTGGAATAGCTCATCAGCTAATTATCTCCCAGTAACCCCAATTTTTCAATTAAACAATATTGATTACATTTAAGACTGGCCATGCGCAGCCCTTAGAAAAATACGTGCCAACAATTTTATATTGTGCTCATGGTTAGTCATAACGCATAACAAAGAATTATATATTTGCTCAGAGCTTTGGAATAACAATAAAAGAAAGTAGTTGATCCATATGACATTTTTCGAACGAATACACTCGTATCTTTTAATAATCAAGAAAAGATGTCTGGTTACAGTTTATTCCACTACCGGTGCATGCTCTCGACAATTTTGTCACCTTCAAGACAGACATTTAATAGTAAAAACCCTCAACACTAATAGAATTATCTTTTCGAGTTTGCTAGGATAAATTAAAAATATAACGCCATCCTGTCGACAGCCTAGCTAGCAGGGTTTCAATATTTCTAGTAGTTTACATCCTAAGCTACAGTCTTAAATGGGAACCTACAGCTAAGTGCACCTTGCCTACAGCAAATCATATCTGCAACTTTCAATAAAGTGTCGCTGTGCTTCCTGATTTCAGCGAATATCTTTCAGCAGTGATCTTTGCATTTTATTGACTCCGCCAAGACAGGCAGAGGGTGTAAGCAGAAGTGATGCCTGATAGATCAAGAATTAGTAAATAATAAACAATTCACGACGAGAGTGTGATGAACTGTGTGGAGATGAGAACGCCCTATACCTTGTGGCTGCTAGACTACTAAGAGTAGTACGGGGGAACGTGAACTCCATCGTTTCCAGCTGCTCAGTGCAAAAAGAGTCATACGTCCAGAGCTTTTGACACTTCTGGCCTTTCAATGCTATAACCTGCGAGCTCACTGTCACACTAATTGCGCCGCCAGTCACTGGTTCACACTGGTCACTGGTTCACACTGGTCACTGGTTCGCACTGGTCACTGGTTCACACTAGTCACTGGTTCACACTGGTCACTGGTTCACACTGGTCACTGGTTCACACTGGTCACTGGATCACAGCCTCCAACAGGTTTCACATGCTTCATCACGAAACGGTTTAGCAAGCCATTAACAAATAAATTGCCAGTACAATAGTGAAACAGAGTTGATGGCGTTATTGATTAAAATAATTCTTTTTATGTGCTCTTTTAATTTATTGGTCACAGAGTAACAAAATGAATAAAGACGATCAGAGCCGACTCTTGTATCTGGCAAAGAGCTAAGCGAGTTAGGGCCCAATGTGAGCAAAGAGAACATGTTAAATACAGGATTACAGACACACTGGTGACGCCACAGAGAGAGGGAGAGCTGGCTGCTGATGCTGCGGGCTTGAAGAAGCTGATGCAGGTGCCCTCCTCCTCAGTAGGGTCAGTAGGGCAGACGGTTGATTCGCAAAATCCCCAGCTTAAATAGAATCCCGAAGTCGGTCACGCGACTCTCTCTAAGATCATTGCAATGACTCCCTCTCTCTGATTGGCCTCTGATCTTCTGACGTCACTGGCCTGTTTCTAAAAGTACAATTGTCACCTGGGGCACGCGGTGAAAGAGACGAAATATGAGGATTTACGAGCCGTATATTAGATTGGCGCATTCAAATTGCTAGTAACACAAATCGGGGAGTCTAATAGACAGTGTCAGTGGACAACAAATTAAAGCAAAAAGCGAGAAAACTAGGGGCAATCATTGATAACAATAGAGGGACAACAAAAGAAAAATCTGTTGCGCAACAAAGATAAAGATCGGATCAGACCAGATCCGCCAGCGTCTAAAACCCCCCAGCCCGAGCACAGGAGCCACGTGGAACAAAAGGATGGGCCGAGCTTCCTGCGCTCTGATTAAGCTTACAGAAGTACTTTTAACTCCACTTCGTATTAAAGCGTAATCAAAACGTATTAAAGCGCATGCAGATATTGGGTTTACAGCTTGTCAAGAGCTGTCAATAGCAATGATAAAGCTTTGTCCTTTATTAAAAATCTAAGGCATTGATAATGATATGTAAATAAATAGTTATTCAAATGAAAATCTTCCACTACAAAAATGTTACTGCTTCAAAACACAACGCGACTGAAATACGAGACTTCTCATGACCAAAAACACCATCAGCCCTAGTGATTTATACCAATAGCTCTCTCAAGAGACATGCTTAATCTTCTAAATAAAGGAGGGTGAAATTAGACAGAGCTTAAAAAAGAAAGTTAGAAACAAAGATCTGTTATGCTATCTCCCTATCCGTAATTAAAAGCGTTAAAAATACATTTTCGATAGTGGGTAAAATAGCCGCATAAAGAAGCACAGATAACAGTTCAGACAATCGTAAAGAACTTAAAAGCTCAAATAAAATATTGTTGCAACAAATTATTAATTTTTCAACTTCTCACAACAACCAAGCCAAAGCTTCAGGGCTGCTGAAGCAGCTGTCGCACCGCCTGCTCAGTCACAGCCGAGTTGGCCACAGCGACGGCGCGAATGACGCCATTCAATATGAACTGGCCTGGAGACCGCCAGCCGATCTTGATGCAGGCGCCAGTATCGTTATAATTAAATTTGGAACCGTTGCCAGAGACCAGCGGCTCGGTCAAGAACGCGGATCCAAGCAGAAATCGGCGTTCACCCGACGGCTTATCGGTTGTCAAGCCAGTGATGAAGAAGCGCTCAGGGTCAGCGGGCAGCACAGAGCCGCTTAGGAGCCAGTTTTGGCTGCCAGTATAGAAAAACAGACATTGCATATAGCTTGTAATGAAGCTGAGTTCCCAAAAGAGGCTTAAGAATGAGCTTCCTAGTGATTCGCAATTGTCCAGCTCAATGTAGCACTGAACCTTAGGAGTCCTCTTCAGGTGCAGCACCCAGGTGTAGGACGCCGTGAAGTCCAGACCTGTGGGGTCGTCCACCCACAGCCGAGACGAGACTCCGTCCATGCGAGCGCCCTCACTCGTCCAGGTCACATTGAGCGACTTCATGGGTTCCTCTGTCCCTCGGAGCCGCACACCAGGTTCTCCAGCGCCGGTCCCCTGTCTCCGACCCACACAGCGCTGAAGTGCTCGTTCGCAGCGATCGCGTCGTACTCCGAGTCCACCACGGTCTCGCAGGTGCTCTCAGCGGCTACTCCCTCAGTCTGTGTAGACGAGCTGGTCATGTTGAGCAGGCGGCACACCTCACCGAAGCGGAACAACGCGCACGAGGCGTCTCGCTTGCTCCGCTGCACCACGCCGACGCTGCCGAGACGGAACGACCGACTCGACACGAAGCAGTCGAGCAGGGAGGCGGAGGGTCGCGGCTGCCGCCACACCGAGAGCGACAAGTTCACGCAGTCATTGTTGGCTACTTTGTGCTGTGCAATTTTGTCTCCGTTCAAACAGTCAGAGACCGAGAGCAGGGCGCACAGAACAGCGAGATGTAGGAGGCTGGACATTTTGTGACGTACATGTATTGTAAGCTTCTGTCAGTCAGTAGAAGAGGAGTCTGCCAGTATGGAGAGCCTCGGCATCAGATCGCATCAAAGTTTTTAACTTTCTGCTGATCAGTGGAGGTGTTCTGATTGGTTTTGGTTTCCCATTGGCTCTTGCAGCATGTCGCTAACTTTGACGGCTTGTTTACCTTGACGCTACAATTTCTTTTGAGTTGCCCTAACTTTGAAGCAACGATCACTTGAGTTCATAAAATCAGCAAGAGGGATATGTTAAACACAATGCAGACCTTTTTCTTGTTCATTTGAGGACAGCCCCACAGGTCTGGAACTTACGGCGTCTTGCACCTGGGTCCTGCACCTGAAGAGAACTCCCAGAGCTCAGCGCTTCATTGGGCTGGACCATTGCGGATCATTAGGAGGCGTCCAGCTTATTCTGAAGCCACTTTTGTGAATTAAGTTTATTAACAGGAGAGACGCGGTGTCTGTTTCCAGTATAACTTTATATTGAATTCCAGAATCAACTATCCGGGGACATTGCCTTATTAGCTTTAGAGTCACTGATGGAAAAAGCCTACGCGTAAAGTGGCCCAAGCTCGAAAAGAACTATTTTCAGTTTGTCTTGAATCCATATACTAAACATGGTTTGTCGGTAGGTAGGTAGGTAGGTAGGTAGCTAGGTATCCATGCTGGGTGGCTTCAGTTTGCTCTGCAAAACTCGACAAATTCTGCATGGCTGTAAGTTTTGCTGTAAATTGCTGTAGCGTCCTAGAGCTTCTGCTGTCACTGCAGCGGATTCCTCCTCATCTTAAAACAAGTTTACCGAGCGCATTGTCGCGAGGTCAACAGCCCATCGCTCACGGTTCATCTAAAGGTAAGCAAACAGCGTTGCTGTTTATCAGATTGACGTGCTGAAAACCGAGCCCTCTCAAAGTATTTTGCTTCTGAAGTGTTGGGTTCGGTTCGAAAACATTGAGGATAAAGGGGAGGCCTGTCAATCCAGGCAGCAGGAATCTTGAGAGAAGAATCTCGTTGTCAACACTTGACAGGGCACCTGTGCTAGAATAGCTTCTCTCTTGACTTGGTGAAGATGTTCAGGCTCATGTAGTTTTCATCGTTTACACGCAGCAGATTGATAGACACGTTTCAGAGCGCATTGTGAAATTGTCAAGGCTAAAGATTTTGTACGCCTGCCCCTGAAGGGCTGGCTTGTATCAGTCCCGAAGTCAAGCCGTACGCAGCTTTCAGATGCGTCGCGCAACAGCGGCGGCTGAGCTGTCGTTGCAACAGCCTCCATTAGGGCAGGTGCAACCAGTTAATATTATTTTATTAGAGGCAAAGCAAAGTCAAACTCTGCGATCATATTGGTATCAAAAGGAGAGTTGAGAAAATCATACCGCATGCCTGTTTGAATTGTGGTACAGGCTAACAGCAATCGATGATATACATCGCTCCAAGGATAGACTGACCTGAGTTGGGTGTCGTATCTCTGATATGGTTGCTGACAAAGGCTACGTAAAGAGTAGGAGATCGCTACTCACAAATACTAGCGATATAAATAATAGGTTTAGCGACAATAATAAAAAATGTTTTTATGTTAATAGACTCAACTATCAATGCTCAGCTGACTGACAAAACAAAATTATCGTACCAATTTTATTTCGGGGGGGGGCGTGATTCCAAGTGCAGTCAAATTAACTTTGGCTTAATTGCCTCTGCTCGTGATATTAATGGCTTTGAGGGCCAACTCCAAAGCACAGTGAAGTGCACATGTCTGACGATAAATAAAGTTAGAGCCGCTGTACACTCCTGTGTGAGTGTGTGCCTCTGCTCGTAGTAATGCTCTCGCCGGCTGTGCGACGACGATGCGCACACAGCCTCCTGTCTCTACTAATAAAAAACAATACTACCGTTTTCCTTACACTCTACTTCCAGTAAACACAATGGAATATTGCAAAATGAAATTATCAATAAAAATTCGCTCTTGAAGTGCTCATCAAATTGAAAAAAATACAATCACGTAATCAAAATTGAAGTTTTTAAAGAATTAGGAAACAAAAGCAGACAATGTTCTCAAAGTCTCTCATTGAGCTACAAAACAAATTCAACAGTCACCGAAACTATCTTTTTCTTTTCCTTAAAGCAAGCAGCATTTTTATAGAAATTTCGACATTACACGGTTTACTGAGGAAACTGGGTTGAAGTCAGTATACAAACTTTCTCCGTGTGCGGACAAAATATCTTCGTGTGCGGACAAAATATCTCCATGTGTGGACAAAATATCTCCGTGTGCGGACAAAACTTCTCCGTGTGCGGACAAAATATCTCCGTGTGCGGACAAAATATCCCGTGTGCGGACAAAATATCTCCGTGTGCGGACAAAATATCTCCGTGTGCGGACAAAATATCTCCGTGTGTGGACAAAATATCTCCGTGTGCGGACAAAACTTCTCCGTGTGCGGACAAAATATCTCCGTGTGCGAACAAAATATCTCCGTGTGCGGACAAAATATCTCCGTGTGCGGACAAAATATCTCCGTGTGCGAACAAAATATCTCCGTGTGCGGACAAAACTTCTCCGTGTGCGGACAAAATATCTCCGTGTGCGGACAAAATATCTCCGTGTGCGGACAAAATATCTCCGTGTGTGGACAAAATATCTCCGTGTGCGGACAAAACTTCTCCGTGTGCGGACAAAATATCTCCGTGTGCGGACAAACTTGTGACGCAAGTGTTTATATTTGAGTCCCTGACATTAATCTCGCATAGAAGATTGACAGCATGCTGGTGAACTATCGAATTAACGGACAAAGACTGTTACAATTAGTTTTATGATAAAAAATTATAGCCTGACGAAATTGTGGAAATAATCGCAAGATTTGCTACAAGTCTAAGAGCGAATCAGAGTCGAGCCAATTTCACCTTTAAAAACGATTCCCAAAACGAAAACCGCACCCGTTCCTCACCGTACTACCCAATAGTCCTTAGTTACTGAATAGTTACTGAAATAATCCTTCAAACCGCCATGCTAAACATGAAGGCAGCCCTGGCGGCGGTTCTGGCAGCTCTGACCGTCTTCTGCACCAGCTGCGAATGCCAAAAGCCCGTCGAACTTTTCACCC
>NIVC01000143.1:667500-721152 GCA_002269645.1 Macrostomum lignano | reverse complement strand
CAAAATTCTCCGTGTGCGGACAAAATATCTCCGTGTGGCGACAAAATATCTCCATGTGCGGACAAAATATCTCCGTGTGCGGACAAAATCTCCGTGTGCGGACAAAATATCTCCGTGTGCGGACAAAATATCCCGTGTGCGGAACAAAATATCTCCGTGTGCGGACAAAATATCTCCGTGTGCGGACAAAATATCTCCGTGTGCGGACAAAATATCTCCGTGTGCGGACAAAACTTCTCCGTGTGCGGACAAAATATCTCCGTGTGTGAACAAAATATCTCCGTGTGCGGACAAAATATCTCCGTGTGCGGACAAAATATCTCCGTGCGAACAAAATATCTCCGTGTGCGGACAAAATTCTGTGCCGTGTGCGGACAAAATATCTCCGTGTGCGGACAAAATATCTCCGTGTGCGACAAAATATCTCCGCGTGTGCGGACAAACTTGTGACGGCAAGTGTTTATATTTGAGTCCCTGACATTAATCTCGCATAGAAGATTGACAGCATGCTGGTGAACTATCGAATTAACGGACAAAGACTGTTACCAATTAGTTTTATGATAAAAAATTATAGCCTGACGAAATTGTGAAAATAATCGCAAGATTTGCTACAAGTCTAAGAGCGAATCAGAGTCGAGCCAATTTCACCTTTAAAAACGATTCCCAAAACGAAAACCGCACCCGTTCCTCACCGTACTACCAATAGTCCTTAGTTACTGAATAGTTACTGAAATAATCTTCAAACCGCCATGCTAAACATGAGGCAGCCCTGGCGGCGGTTCTGCAGCTCTGACCGTCTTCTGCACCAGCTGCGAATGCCAAAAGCCCGTCGAACTTTTCACCCGGAATTTTTTCCGGATTTTTGATCCGGGCCCGATTTTTAATTGATTTCCGGGTGAACGCCCGGATCAGCTTTTTTGGCCCGGAACAGCCCCTTTTTCCGGAAAAAGATCCGGTAAAATTTCGGGAAAAGGAAAGCTGTTCCGGTTGGATTTTCCGGAATTTTTCACCGGAACACTATGGAATTCTGGGTGTACACCCGAATTTCAGCAGTGTTCCAGGTGAAAATGTTCCGGGTGAGATTTCGGGACTTCAGTCGAATTCTCCAGTGATCCGGACCAAATGATCCAGAAAATTCACCCGGATCAGCTCCCTTGACCCGAATTTCAGCCAAATTCCGGCGAAGCTGATCCGGGAAAATTTCGGGACTTGAGTCGGAATCAATCCGGCATCCATTATACAAGTACCATGGGGATTTTGAGAGGAAGCCTCCGATGGAAAACCGCTGAATACAGACCCCAGCAAATGGCTATCCCATCAGCAATCCCTGACATCCATTCGGTCAACGGCGCTAATTCCTCTTGGAAAGCGAGGGGTAATAAAGCCTCGAAATTGCAATGTGAATTGATCTGCTTTTCGGCGGCTCTGTAGCGTCCGTAATGTGCGGCTGTGCCCATCCTCCGTACGGGTAACAATTGAAAAATTGTTGCGCCCTGATTGTGTGCGAGAGGTTTGACTTCCACTGGCATGTAGTCTATCACAGCTGCTTAGTGTGTCAACGGTCTGAATGATTCTATCGTCATATTTGACGCTTAGAAGCATAAAATCAGACAACCATATTGTTTGGCACAGCTGGGTGTCTAGACGGAGACTGTGGCATGGTTCCATATAGCTCTAACTGGCCCAGTATGCAAAGCAGCTTTCCTATTAGGATAGACGCTAATCCGATTTTTGTCGGTACATGCTTCCAGCGGTTTGTCTAAGGCGTTTGCAGTTGCACCAGCCGTGAGCAGATCACGTCTAGGTAGTCTATACGGACTACTATGGTCGGTAACCATATCGTGTGGCTCAAGGCAGCTGATAAGCTGACCTGCGATGGATAATCAATCCTCGCTTCTGTTGTGGCTCAAGGCAGCTGATAAGCTGACCTGCGATGGATAATCAATCCTCGCTTCTGTTGTGGCTCAAGCTGCAGCTGACGCGTAAGCTTCTGACCTGCGCACCTGCGAGGGTAATAAAGCCTCGCTTTGATGAGACAACTTATCTGCTTTACGGCGGCACTGTAGCGTCCGTAATGTGAGGCTGAGCCCATCCTCCGTACAATTGAAGGTGACAATTGAAAAATTGTTGCGTGCAAGAGGTTTGACTTCCACTGGCATGTAGTCTATCACAGCTGCTTAGTGTGTCAACGGGCTGAATGATTCTATCGATCGTCATATTTGACGCTTTTAGAAGCATAAAATCAGCCAACCATATTGTTTGGCACAGCTGGGTGTCTAGACGGAGACTGTGGCATAGTTCCAAATAGCTCTAACTGGCCCAGTATGCAAAGCAGCTTTCCTATTAAGACAGACGCTAATCCGATTTTTGTCGGTGCATGCTCCATTGGTTTGTCTAAGGCGTTTGCAGTGCACCAGCCGTGAGCAGATCACGTTGTCACGGCTGCTAACAAGAGTACCGGATCCCGGTATTCCGCCACTCTCTGGAAGGGGCCTTTGGATAGAAAGGCCAAGCGATTGAAGCGACTGCTTTGGCGCGTGTGCCGTCGCAGCAACCGCAGCCGTCACGATGCCCGTCATGCACCACAATGATGGATCAGATTCGGGCCCAAGGCGAAGCCGAGGACGAACTGTGTAAGTTTTTTATGCATATACTAGAAGACGTTAGCAGCCTCGTATATATATAAGTGTTGTCGATTCTTAAGTTTGAATCTGCTTCGCCACTCTCCTCATTTTTATGTACTTAATAGGCCATCAATTGAGCGGAGTTCGTGAAAAGCTGTCGGAGGCTCAAGCCGAAAATCGTCAGATGAAAGCTGAAGTTCTTCGGTTGGAAGTATCTCCGCTACGAGCTCGTCGGAATCCGACACGACCGTGGCGAGAAGCCAGGCAGTGCTCTTTCAATCTCGGCCAGCCGCAGAGCGGCAAAAGAAGGCGCAGGTGAAGGCGCGACGAATCGCCAGTGCTGCCGAAAATGAGGGGCCGACTTCTGGAAACATATATTTCCAGACGGCGAGCTACTCGAGGAGTGAAATGCGGGCGATGTCCAAGATCGAGTGCATAACACCACCACCGCATTTATTTGCAATTAATTTCTAGCTTTTTGTTAAGGCCAAATTTGCTGGATTCGATTTCATTAGAAACGCTCTTCGAGACATTGGCTGTCTACATTTATGAGCCCTGATAGGTCCTGGAAAATGAGACAAAAGTCGTTCCTTAATTTTTGCGGATCTTTACAATTCTTAAGCAAGTGAATAGACAAGTCAGCTGACTTGAGTTAACTAGCTAATTAGCTGTATAGTGAGTGACCCACCTGACAGATGCAATCAGAGGTAGGCGATGGGGATCCCTGAAGAGCAGCCAATGTCGCGATAAGGTATATAAAACCGTATACGGCTTCAAAAAAGTTAATGGTAGCATCGAAGTCCAGCTGCCCATCCGAGTGACATTCAGAAGGTCAGCATTTTTTGTTTCTGAAAGTACGTAGAAGTGCATAGAAATATACGATTTGCAGTTGTGCACAACTGAATTCAGTATTTCTGTTCGTGGACGGCTAAATCGAATTCGATTCTATTCGTAGTCGTGGAAAATGTATGGAACAATGACCCGTTCTTTATTTAATTTTCTGCTACTGTGATAAGCCAAGATTTGGCTGAAAAACCGGTTCAATCATCCAGAATTCACCTGGATTCGTGTGCTAATCCGGTTCACTCTCCGCGGAATTCGCCCGGATTTGTGTGCTGATCCGGTTCACTCGCCCGGATTGTGTGCTGATCCGGTTCACTCTCGCCCGGAATTGTGTGCTGATCCGGTTCACTCTCGCCGGAATTAGCCCGGATTTGTGTGCTGATCCGGTTCACCTCGCCCGGATTTGTGTGCTAATCCGGTTCACTCGCCCGGAATTAGCCCGGATTTGGCTGCAGATCCGGTTCACTCGCCCGGACGCCCGGAACTGTCACCGCCGGAATTTTTTATTGATCCGGGTCAATTTCCGGAATTTTTCTTTTTGATCCGGAAAATTCGCCCGGATTCTGTAAACTTTCGTTACAGATCCGGAATTTCCACCCGGATCGGATTGCATTACTGGAATATGAAAAAATTCCGGGTGAACGCAAAAAATTCCGGGCGAAATTCCGGGTGAAAAGTTCGACGGGAGTTCTCCAGCATTACTAAATATAAAGAAGTCAATCAGGGGTGTCTGAACTTGTCGCTGTCGGTGTGGCAACTGCCGCGACCCTCCGCCTTCCTGCTCACTGCTTCGTGTCGAGTCGGTCGTTCCGTCTCGGCAGCGTCGGCGTTGTGCAACGGAATAAGCGAGACGCCTCGTGCGCGCTGTTCCGCTTCGGTGAGGTGTGCCACCTGCTCAACTTGACCTCGATGACACCGACTGCCGGAGTGGCCGCTGAGAGCACCTGCGAGACCGTGGTGGACTCGAGTACGACGCGATCGCTGCGAACGAGCACTTCAGCGCTGTGTGGGTCGGAGACAGGGGAGCATCGTTTGTCGTCCCGATGCGCTTCTTGTAGTAGACCGACGCCGGGCAGTGGCCAGCAGTGGCGCGGACCTGCGAGACTAGGACTTTCTGGTTTCTGGTGCCATCATGGAAGGTGATGCGCCCGAGTAAACTGCTTCCAGGTGGCCCTCAAGGACGGGCTGGTACCCGACGGACCTGCGCAGTAGGTTCTTGGACGCAGCAAGCGCAAGGGGGATGTGCTGTTGAGGCAGGCGCGCGGCCCGCTTGGCCTCCAGGTCGACCAGCTCATTTCCGCTAACGCCCACGTGCCCAGGGATCCACTGGATGGTAATGGCTGTGACCCGATAGCACGTCGGATGAGATTCTTGAGTGTTCTAGGAGCTGTTCGTAGTGGTGCAGTCGGCTTGGATGGCTCGGATGGCGGCCTGGCTGTCAGTCAGGATTGTTGCTTTCGGCGGTTCTTCCGTTAATATGTCGCCCAGGGCCAGTCAAAGGGTCCGGAGCTCAGCTACAAAGGAGCTGCACCATCTGCAGGCCGCAGCACGCCCCGAACGAATGATCAGGTCATGGCGGCTGCAGTACAGTATCCAGGCCGCCGCCAAGCTGAGTACCGCTGGTGGCTGATCCATCGTTGTAGTAGCAGGTGTCCGGAAGGCACTTTCTGCGGATCTCCTCGATGAGGTCACGCCTGGCCTGGATGTCTTCGGACTTGCTGCAGTGGCGGAGGAGCTCGGGGAAGAGGCGGAGTCGCTTCAAGCCATTAAGCGCCTCCCCTGGGGCGCACGAATCCAGGAGTTCGGCAGCCTCTCGAACGGGAGGAGGTTGGCCAGAATTTTGCTGGCTTGCTCACGGAGTCCCCGGTTAGCTTTGAGGCGGACATCGGTTTCGCGCTCGCAAATCTGGCGCCAGGTGTCTAACCGTCTTCTTTTGGACTTTTCAATGGCGGTGAGGGCTCTCTGTTTGGCCTCGGCGCTAATAGGATCGCAATTTGCCTCCTTATAGACAGCCGCACAGGAGTTTAACTTTGGCAGGCCGGTAACAAGTCTTAGGGCTTCTCGCTGTGCTCGCTCCAGCTCCTCCAAACGGCGTTTTGGGCAGCCAAGGCATCCAAGCCGCGGCCGCATGCCAAGCGACGGACTCGACGACTGCCTTGTAGACAGTGCGGAGGGTGCTGCAGTCCCAGCCCCACTCTCTGGGGGCCAGGGCGCGGAGGATGCTGCATCGGCGGTGCATCTTCGAAACAACTTCGGCCCTGACGCTTGAAGGTAAGGCCATCGTCTATCCAGACGCCAATGTAGCGGACTTCTCTCTTGGTGGGGAGACGAGTGCCTTCCCACTGGTGTTGTTGCTCGTATTGTTGTTGTTGACAAGTTGGCGTTAAGCGTGGACTAGTTAGATGGAAAATCCCGGCTTCGGATCAGTACCACGGCGCCATTAAGGGCCTGAATTTGGGGCTTTATAGGGCACAAAATGTCGCGAGTGACTAAGCGGTTTCTTGCTTGCAGTCAGCTTTTTGCTAAAACTTTTGGCGTATCCGTACCCATGCATTACCCAGACCTACATGGTTTTTGAAAACGTTGCTGTTATGGCCACGGTTTGCCGGAGTCCCAGTTCTGATTAAGTGATCTGCAACGGAGATCTGCAACGAGGTTATTTTTTTATAAATACAAGATTATATAATAAAAATTATCCCGGCTAGTGCTAAACCTATGCAGGTGTTTATTAATCATTTTCAACGCACTCTAGCTTCCCATTAGAGCTGAGTTTTCTCTGAAAATGCTTTAGGTAAAATTTATTTTCGAAAAAACGTCGAAGTCTTTACGTTTGAAGCTGCTGGGCTCAAATTTGGTTTCACAGCGGATGTTTGATGAGGGTTAGAAGCCAATGAGGCTTCACAGCATCTTGCTTGTGAGCCCAACTCATGCATGCCTCTGCTCCTGCATTCCTGCAAGCGAGTGGCTTCCGTGAGAGTTTCGCAAGCTGTTGCATCTCTGTAGGTTTTCCAGAGAACTGTCTTGGCAAGAATACAATTGACGCTTGAATAAATAAATTATTGCTGTGCTCCGTTGTGACTGATAACGCGTGTCTGATGCCGGGAAACAGTCGGTGGTCGCTGGCGCGTCACCAACTCTCGGGCAATTTCTTTAATCTTCTTCTTAAAATTCGTGGCTGCTGGCTGCTCTGCTCTCCACTCTATGGTGAGTTTCTGCAACACACACTCCAGCTCTCATGTTCCTTGCAACACACACTGCAGCTCTCCTGTCCCTTGCAACACACACTGCAGCTCTCCTGTCCCTTGCAACACACACTGCAGCTCTCCTGTCCCTTGCAACACATACTGCAGCTCTCCTGTCCCTTGCAACACACACTGCAGCTCTCATGTTCCTTGCAACACACACTGCAGCTCTCCTGTCCTTGCAACACACATGCAGCTCTCCTGTCCCTTGCAACACACACTGCAGCTCTCCTGTCCTTTGCAACACATACTGCAGCTCTCCTGTCCCTTGCAACACATACTGCAGCTCTCCTGTCCTTTGCAACACATACTGCAGCTCTCCTGTCCTTTGCAACACATACTGCAGCTCTCCTGTCCTTTGCAACACACACTGCAGCTCTCCTGTCCCTTTGCAACACACTGCAGCTCTCCTGTCCTTGCAACACACACTGCAGCTCTCCTGTCCTTTGCAACACATACTGCAGCTCTCCTGTCCTTGCAACACACACTGCAGCTCTCCTGTCCCTTGCAACACACACTGCAGCTCTCCTGTCCCTTGCAACACACACTCAGCTCTCCTGTCCTTTGCAACACACACTCCAGCTCTCCTGTCCCTTGCAACACACACTCCAGCTCTCCTGTCCCTTGCAACACATACTGCCAGCTCTCCTGTCCCTTGCAACACACACTCCAGCTCTCCTGTCCCTTGCAACACATACTCCAGCTCTCCTGTCCCTTGCAACACATACTCCAGCTCTCCTGTCCCTTGCAACACACACTCCAGCTCTCCTGTCCCTTGCAACACAACTCCAGCTCCTCTGCCATTGCAACACACACTCCAGCTCCCCTGCCCTCACGTCTCATCTCATTTATAGGGACAACAGAAGTGCTGTGTGCTTCAGCTGTCCATGGTCTACAAATAGCTGCAAACTGTCTCAGCCAATCGGAACATTTTCAGCAAAAAAATCCTGAGTTCCGTCCCTATAATAAATGAATTTTGAAATTGAGTTTCATGAGACGCAAAATCAAACATTCGTATAAAGCTTTAAAAAGACACTTGTAATGAATACTGTCTTCTTCTTAATAGTTTTGAGTGCCCTGCTACTCGACTGCAATGGTCAAAAGAGCCCCCAATTCACGAAGCTGAAAATGTCAAAGCGTAAGTGCCTGAACTTGTCGTTGGCGGTGTGGCAGAAGCCTCAGCCCTCGGCCTCAATGATCAACTGTTTCTCGTCCAGTCGCTCTCTCCGTCTCGGCAGCGTCGGCGTTGTGCAACGGAACAAGCGAGACGCCTCGTGCGCGCTGTTCCGCTTCGGAGAGGTGTGCCACCTGCTCAACATGACCTCGACGACACGACTGCCGGAGTGGCCGCTGAGAGCATCTGCGAGACCTTGGTGGACTCGGAGTACGACGCGATCGCTGCGAACGAGCACTTCAGCGCTGTGTGGGTCGGAGACAGGGGACCGGCGCTGGAGAATGGTGTGCGGCTCCGAGGGACAAAGGAACCCCATGAAGTCCAGCGGTGTCTCGTGGACGAACGAAGGCGCTCGCATGGACGGAGTCTCGTCTCGGCTGTGGGTGGACGACCCCACAGGTCTGGACTTCACGGCGTCCTACACCTGGGTGCTGCACCTAAAGAAACGCCAGGTAAAGCAATCTTTCTGGAGCTGAGCAGCTGCATCGATCCGGCAGCATGCTCGACCACCTCGCTGAGTACTCAGTGATGACCGGAGTGAGTCGCGCAATCTTCCTGAACCCGGGCTACTTCGCCAGATTCCAGACCGGCTCGGTGCTGCCTTCGGACCCGAACGAGTTCTTCATCGCTGGCGTCTCATTCAGGAGGCAGCAGAACCTGACTCGCTTCTTCTATGGAGCAAAGTTTCTACGACTGCCGGCGTCTTCGCTCGGACGAACAGCTTCAACCAAGCCGGAGCCTGCGTCCACGTGGGCTGGCGGTACAACGGCAACTACATGCTGCAAGTTTGGTCAGAGCCGTGGCCGTTTCTAATACGAATCTGCCGGAAGAAACCATCAATAAAATTTTCTTTGGAGTGTGAAACTCAGTACGAGCGGACAGCTTCATAATCAAGCCCAGAAATAGTTGTCAACAACAATTCTTGAAAAAGAACTACGATTTAAGCAACCAACTGACTATACAAAATTATGATTCGTCGTAATTGACGTTTTGTAGTGATGCTTCATTAATGATCTCTTTAAAAGATTGAGCATCAAGCAAGAGCTACTGCTCTTGTGAGCAAACAGCAGCAAGGCGTGCACCTTTGGCGCTATTAATTAATTGGAACTAGGGGTGTTCGGGGTTCGGGTCGGGTCGGGTTTCGGGTCGGGTTTTGGTACCGGGTTCGGGGTTCGGGTAGGTGTTCCGGGTCGGGTTCGGGGTTTGGGGTAGGTGTTCCGGGTCGGGTTCGGGGTTCGGGGTAAGGGTACCGGGTTCGGGGTTTCGGTCGGATTTGGCCACCGGGTTTTCGGGGTTTTGAACAATTATCATTCTCAATAGTATTTTCAAGCACTTTTTACTCCTCATGCAAAATCCACAATGCAAAAGATATGCATTGAGTTTCAGGTACAACTTAAGTTATATTTTACATACAATTTGAAACGGAAATAGCAGATAGAACCATGGATTCATTTACACTTTCTGGTAAATAACGATTGTCGTTTTTCGACCCATTCAGTCTTGCAGTTGATGATTTAAAAAATTACGCTCAGTAATAATTTTACATGTGCTACGTGTAACATGGTCTGAACTTCTGGATTGGATGAGGAAGCTTAAAATTTATAAATACACTATTATTCTCCACGCATCAGTCGCCAATAATCAATTATCACAATGATTACCTACTCATATCAGCATACAATTTTATGTAAAGACGTCACTTTAGTTTTTACATAGCAATTCTGTTATACCACTACTGACTTACTGTTAACTGTAGTCAAAAGTAAAAATAAATATATATTTGTGATTAACTCTCCTGTTTCATTGTATCATTGTTTTATCTGTGCCATCTCTTTATCGCTCTAGTTCTATCTCTACTGATATCTACACTACAGGGTATAATCTAATTTTATTGTACTCTATTTTTGCAGCTTAAATAAACTCATAGATGTAATATGAAAGCTATGTACTATGAAAGCAATTTCGTTGTAAGTATAGTACGAAATGGTCCTGATTTTAGTTGCGAACTTTCATGTATCTTACTATTAGATCTTGGGTCTTGGTATTCCTTCCATCTCAATCCCAATCCATTGCAAGAAGTGTTTCATATTTCTTTTCCTAGTTGTAGAGTAGCTAAGGGAAATAAAACCACAAGGCTAAGTGGTTGAAGCTGTTAAGGCACATCTCAATATATAAAACTGAATTTAAAACTGAAATTCAAAACTGAAAACTGAAAAATTGAAAACTGAAAACTGAATTTATTAAAATGATTGACCAAAATAAGCGTGAAAATTTTCGGGGTTACGTTCGGGGTCGGGTCGGGTTTTGGTACCGGGTTCGGGTTCGGGGTTGGAAGAAATGTTCGGGACGGGGTTCGGGGTAGGGGTACCGGTTCCCGAAAAAATGGCCGACCCGAACACCCCCAATGGGAACCTCTAGCCCCATATTCGTTGTGATTCGTTTTGATGCACTTAAATTTGTTGAAATAAAATAATACGAGCATAGTTTGTTTTATTGTCGTATCGCTTGTGTTAAAACTGGTTTTCAGTGCTTGGGTGATGACTATGACAATGTGTGCTCTTGTGTGCTCATATTCATTGTCGATTGACCACGCGTGCAAGATTTTATTCCTGCACGAAGTTTTATTCGTGCAAGTTAGAGAGGCGGGGGATCCTTTTACGCTCGTAAAACTGGCATTGCGTTTGAGGAGATTAGAGAACTGATTTGTGAGATAAGAACTGAGGACCGATAGATAGACAGTAGACAGTATACTATCGTGGAATTTGATGAACTTCTTCAGGCCGTCTCGCTTACTGTACATTTCACAGCCATTAATTATCGATCGTGAGTCACGTGAGTCCTAGACCCACCTCCCCCCAAGCCCTCGCTGCGTCTGCCATAAAATATTTTCTACCCTTAGCCGCGCCTGTCTGACACCCCTAAAAAGGCTGCAGTGTGGCTGCACCGGATGCTGCCGGTCGCGTACAGTCTGGCCGCCACACATACGAGCTAGTCAATTATTTTGACAAGCGCAGCATTTTGATAAAACTTCTTAATGTTAGTATGTAGGGGCTCCGCCCCCACACCCCGCAAGGGGCTTCGCCCCTTAACCCCTCTCTGGAGACTCTGCCCCCACACCCCGCAAGGGGCTTCGCCCCCTTAACCCTCTCTGGAGACTCTGCCCCCACACCCCCACAAGGGGGCTTCGCCCCTTGACCCCTCTCTGTGCACTCACTCAAATTTATGATGCAACTTAATAGTCAATCGACAATGGGATTCCAACACGCCGACTCGTGCGTCAATGGCCATTGACACACTCATCGGCGTGCAGGAATCATCCATTCCTATACTTTCTGTAATGCACAGGCTTAATCTTAACCTTTGGTGGCTTTCAGTTTTTCCAGTACAAAGTTTTATTCGAGATTTTAAATGCTTTCGATTTTATGAAGCTTTCTCTTCTTTTGTGCGGCTTTTTACCTAATATGGATAATAATTTTATTCGCTGTTAATTAGTTTCGCAACCGAATTTTCTTGTTTTCCTCTATCTTTCTCGCCTTTTGCTTCTGTTGTTCGCTGAACCTGTCTACTCGACTCCCAGATTTGCAACACTAGCTATCTGAATGCGTCAATACAATCTGAATCCACGTTTTTCCTCACCTTCCCCGTGTGCCCCACGTGACAATTCTATTTTTAGAAACATGCTAGTGACGTCTGAAGACCAGAGGCCAATCAGAGAGAGAGAGAGAGTCACGGGAGCGACCTTGGGCTCCAAAAAAGCTGGGGATTTCGCAAATCAACCGGCTACGCCACTAACCATCCTGAAATAAGGAGGGCACCTGCATCAGCTTCTTCAAGCCTGCAGCATCAGCAGCCAGCTCTTTCTCTCTCTCTGTTACGCCTCTTGCGAGTCTAATACCTTGGCTGTACATGTTTGCTTTCTTCACATTGGGCCTGAACGCGCTTAGATTTTTGATAGAGATAAGAGTTTGCTCTGATTGTCCTTATTCATTAATTTACTCTATAGAAAATTAATTTAAAAGAGCACATGCAGAGATCTGTTTATTTTCCTCAATCAATAACGCCACAACCGTGTCACTTTTTTACTCGTAATTTATTAACGACTTGCTAAACCTTATTTTTGGCGATGAAGCATGGGTTGAGTTGAAGGCTGTGAACCAGTGACCAGTGTGAACCAGTGACGAACAGTGTGAATCAGTAACCAGTGTGAACCAGTGACCAGTGCGAACTAGTGACCATCAGTGTGAACCAGTGACCAGTGTGAACCAGTGACGAACAGTGTGAATCAGTAACCAGTGTGAACCAATGACCAGTGCGAACTAGTGACCATCAGTGTGAACCAGTGACCAGTGTAAACTAACCAGTGACCAGTGCGAACCAGTGACCAGTGTGAACCAGTGACGAACAGTGTGAACCAGTGACCAGTGTGAACCAGTGACTAGTGTGAACCAGTGACTAGTGTGAACCAGTGACCAGTGTGAATCAGTGTGAACCAGAGACCGACGGCGTTTAGTAACTAGCTTTATTTATTGTTGCCTTCTTGTTTATTTACTCCTTGCTGGTTTGTACTCGGGTTGAACAAAATCTTGTCGTTTGGCCATGAACGAACCAGCTGCCAATAAAAGTCGCTTTCTAAGAGCAACACTCACTTGGAGTCAGGCTTAAAATCCTTAAGTGTCTATTAGTCATGGACAACTAGAGTAGCTGCTACTCTAGTTGTCCATGCTAATAGTGCATGCAACGAGCCTATAGTAAAAGCGCAAAGCATGGAGCCTGAAAAGAAAATTAATGCTCGACCGCACGTAGCGCGACTCTTTCGAGATTTACCGCGACTCTTTCGAGATTTACCACGACTCTTTCGAGATTTACCACGACTCTTTCGAGATTTACCACGACTCTTTCGAGATTTACCACGACTCTTTCGAGATTTACCACGACTCTTTCGAGATTTACCACGACTCTTTCGAGATTTACCACGACTCTTTCGAGATTTACCAAGACTCTTTCGAGATTTACCAAGACTCTTTCGAGATTTACCAAGACTCTTTCGAGATTTACCAAGACTCTTTCGAGATTTACCACGACTCTTTCGAGATTTCCTGCACGATCGCTGTCACCGTGATTTGGCAGAGCCCTACAGTCCCGATCTGAACCTGTGGAACCAAACTCTATTCCTCTGGCTGAAGAACGCACTCCGTGGCATGACCTTCAACAGCTGTCAAGAGGTTGAAGACGCCTCATTGCAGGTGTTGCGGAGCGTCTGCGAAAGTGCCCTCTCCGAGACCAGGTGGATGATTTTCACCATTTGCTTGTCCAGACGTACTGACGAAAAGACTTTCGTTCCACCTGGAGTATTTATAAACAAAAATGTTCTGCATTGAATTTTATGAATAAAAAAATCCATGTCTCGAATAAGGTGCTACAATTATTATTGGAAAATTCGATGAACATTCATGAGGCAGTTCCGCCCATCCGTTGACTCTTAGCGCACATACAAGTTAAGCCTTGGAAGCTTGGCCCCCCGATCGTGGCTGTGAATCGTACGATGAATTTATTAACTTAGAAAAACAATTAAAGACAGTACACCAGTCACTCATTTAGCTACTAGAAATGAGTACAAAAAGTTTAAACAAATAACTCGAACAATGGGGGACACGGCAACTTTCATGTTTCCAATAGGCTGTAACTGTTTACTTTGTGTGTTTATCTTATGATAAAATTTACAATTAAAGTCTCTGGAATAATAACAAGTAATTAATAATTATACTATGAAGCCTGAATATGAATATTTTGTCTTAATAAAAAAGATGACACAGAAAAAATGCGATTTTGATTAGAAAAATATGTTGCAATAAATGACCAACTACTGAAAGTAGACACGAAAGAACGGTCATTGCTAATGTCAAAGAATCAGTCTCTCAGAGCAGCTGCCGGCGGTTCCACGAAATCTGGCATCGAGTCGACTTCATCATCTCCAGACTGACAGGTGGCGCCGGCTGTCGAAGGCGTGGCATGCTCTGTGCACCAGTCTGACAGAATGCAGAACGCCTCCTAGCGGCAGTCAGAAGATCTCTCTCGTAGATCCTGTCTCACTATCAGACACCACACTGTTCAGCCGTCTCAGCAGGGCAGCGTAGAGATTTTTCACCTGGTCCAACTTCTCCGAGTCGCGCAAAATTCGAGCCAGCTGCAGCAGGCCTCGAACAGCGTCCAGAGCTTCGCGAGACACCACGCGAATCAGGGAGCGAACCACGGACCAATCTAGATCGGCATTGTCCGCTAGCAGCTCCTCCAACGGGTGCCTAGCAACGGCTAGTATCCTTAGCAACGCTAATTCGTGACGGTAGCGTCGCTGATTGGGCCCGAGAATTGCTCCGGTGGCAGTGGCTCGCTTCCTGTGCTCGTCGGCCCGGTCCATCTGGAACTTGGCCAGCTTGCCGATGGCTTCCAAGCACATGTGAGGATTGCGCAACTGCTTGTCTGCTCGGATGCTGAGCAGCAGACTGATGCAGCTCGTGTAGCCTGACATCCACTTCGACCGGCAGTCGGACAGGCTCTTTGCTGTTGACCAGCCCTGCGGGTCAACCAGTTACCAGGGAAACATTCACTATGGAGCGATTCTAAGGGGATTAGCGAGATTATAAAGGGATTAGCGCGATTCTAAGGGGATTAGCACGATTCTGAGGGGATTAGCGTGATTCTGAGGGGATTAGCGAGATTTTAAAGGGATTAGCGCGATTCTAAGGGGATTAGCTTGATTCTGAGGGGATTAGCGAGATTTTAAAGGGATTAGCGCGATTCTAAGGGGATTAGCTTGATTCTGAGGGGATTAGCCCGATTCTAAGGGGATTAGCTTGATTCTGAGGGGATTGGCGTAATTCTGAAGGGATTAGCGAGATTCTGAAGGGATTAGCGCGATTATAAAGGGGATTAGCACGATTCTGATAGGATTGGTGCGATTCTAAGGGGATTGGTGCGATTCTAAGGGGATTAGCGTGATTCTAGGGGGATTAGCGCGATTCTAAGGTGATTGGGGCAATTTAAAAAAGAATTAGGGTGATTCCAAAGGGATTAATTTTTTTTACTCGTAATAAGATTCCTGAATATTATTTTAGGGAAATTAAAGTAATTCTCAGGGACTATAAAGACATCTTAAAGATCTTAGATCTCTGGAAGTTAATTTACAATTACAGACACCCTCAGGGAATCGGCAAGACAATTAATGTAATGATTGTCACCTTAATTGGACCTTTTATTAGTTCGATGGCTTTCCGGACACAATCTAAAAATACTAACACTGCCTCAAAGGCACTCACTACAAAGACAAAACAAGACAGATCCAGGCCGCACAAAGGCTAACTAACGTGACTGTTTTGCACGCAATAAAAGAATATAAAAACCACGCAGAATTATGGGCAAAAAAGCGCTACCTCAGCAAAGGAAACACTGGGCGGGCCTAACACACAAACACACACAATAGTCTCGCCTAGGAAATCAATTTTTCTTATGGCGTTTGAAAACAGCCGAACCTCCACCCTCCCCTCTCGGTTCCACTAGAGGGAATTTTCCAATCAATACTGACTAAATATTTAATCATGTCAGAGCTCTGCCCCCACCCCTAGCCGCCTCACAGAGGTAAGTGAAATGATTAGGCTACAGAATTCCCTGTTGTAGGAATGATTGCGTGGAGACTTACGAAAACTGATGGCTAATAAAAAAGGCAATTAAATTTCCACGAAGTGTGCCGTGCGCACTCCGGAACCAAGATAAATAAACTGCTCTATTTGTTTAGATAGGGAGGGATAGGTAAGATTGGAGGGTGGGATGGGGTGGTTGAGGTTGAAGGATGAGATGGAATGAGATGGAGCGAGATCAGAGTGAGATGGGGTGTGATGGAGTGTGATGGGTTGAGATTGAGATGGAGTGAAATTGGGTGAGATAGGGATGAGATGGGGGTGAGATGGAGTAAGTGGGGGTGAGATTTGGATGAGATGGGGGTGAGATGGAGTGAAATCGGAGTGAGATAGAGGAGTGAGATTAAGTGATATGGGGATGAGATAGGAGTGAGATGGAGTGAGATTAAAGTGAGATCGAAGTGAGATGGGGGTGATCGAGATAAAGTGAGATAGAGATGAGATGGAGTGAGATAAGAGTGAGATAGGGGTGAGATGGGTGAGATTGGTATGAGATGGGTGAGATTGGTATGAGATGGGGGTGAGATTGGTGAGATTGGTATGAAATAGGGGTGAGATGGGTGAGATGGGTGACAGACAGATTGGTATGAGATGGGGGTGAGATGGAGTGATATTGGAAAGAGATGGGGGTGAGATGGGTGAGATTGGTATGAGATGGGGGTGAGGTGGGGTGAGATGGGATTGAGATTCAGTGAGATAGGGGTGAGATGGAGTTGAGGTGGAGTGAGTTCAGAGTGAGATGGGAGGTAGAGATTCAGATAAGATGGGGTGAGATGGGAGCACTCTCCTACCTCCAAGTAGGCCCTCAGCAGCATGTCGGCAACGTTTTTGTGCGCCTGAGCGGCCTGGTAGCGGAAGCTGTCCCGCCTGTCGCCGGGGGTCTCCGTGTCGCACATGGTCAGGGCCTGGCGGCTCAGCCGGATCACCTCTTTGCAGCGCTGCGGGTGGAGTAGAAACGGATTGGAAATCAGCGAGTTTGTACTGGCACTGGTGGGACGTATGATTAATCGCGCAGGACATTTAAATTGGCATTTGAATGCAACTTGAGCTCGGGTGATATATGACGTGGATGTATTGCTGTTTGTTGGCTGTTTGCGCATTTATTGTACATGTATAAAAGCACGCTACTTTTACCCGATATCAGTTATCGGAAAAGTTTGAGAATGGACAGACAGACAGACAGACAGACAGACAGACAGACAGACAGACAGACAGACAGACAGACAGAGACAGACAGACAGACAGACAGACAGACAGACAGACAGACAGACAGACAGACAGAAGGACAGACAGGCAGTCAGATGGACAGACAGACAGAAGGAGAGACAGGCAGTCAGATGGACAGACAGACAGAAGGACAGACAGGCAGTCAGATGGACAGACACTAAGGCAGACAGGCAGGCAGGAAGACAGACAAACAGACAGACACTAAGACAGACGGGCAGACAGAAAGACAGACGGATAGACAGGCAGATAGACACAGACAGACAGACAGACAGACAGACAGACAGACAGACAGACAGACAGACAGACAGACAGACAGACAGACAGACAGACAGTCAGATGGACAGACACTAAGGCAGACAGGCAGGCAGGAAGACAGACAAACAGACAGACACTAAGACAGACGGACAGACAGACAGGACAGAAAAACAGACAGTACTCGTACAGCATGAGTTAGTACTGTTAGTGCACCGATCCCAGAAGTAATGACTGCTTGCTGACCGCAAGAATCGGCAGCATTCAATGGTGAATGTGAGACACTGCTGTCAGCAGTATCAAATTATACAGGGTCTAAGAGATAAACCAAATCGTTCTATTTAAAGCGTTACAAACCGATTTTTTAGGAGTATCAAATCCAAAGGACCGAGTGCTACACGCGCTTGGGCATATCAAAGAGAGAAATCAATCCCAATACAAACGGGGACTCATCGCTACACACAGGCTGTATCGATCGCCTGGTCAGATGATCGAATGTTATTGAGCACGCGTTCTGAGAACGCTGGTCAACTAGATAGATAGAAAGACAGACAGACAGATAGAAAGACAGACAGACAGACAGACAGACAGGCAGGCATGCAGACAGACAGACAGACAGACAGACAGACAGACAGACAGACAGACAGACAGACAGAAAGGCAGGCAGGCAGACAGGAAGGCAGGCAGGCAGGCAGGCAGGCAGACAGACAGAGGGACAGACAGGCAGGCAGACAGACAGACAGACAGGCAGGCAGGCAGGCAGACAGACAGACAGACATACAGACAGACAGACAGACAGACAGACAGACAGACAGACAGACAGACATACAGACAGACAGACAGACAGACAGACATACAGACAGACAGATAGACAGAGACAGACAGACAGACACTAAGAATGTCATTTTTCTGCTTTATGAGTAATTTTATAAATTTTTTGTCACCTAAAAAAATTGAAGCCGGAAAAAATTAATACTTTACTAGTCTGTTGACGCCGATCCCCTATACAATATATAGAATATACAGATATATACAGATATATACAGAATATACAGAATATAACAGAATATACAATATTCATGTATTTAAATTTAATAAAGCGTAATAAAATTGTGCCAATTTTCAAAGCATTCATGGCCTCGGCTGACCTTAGACAGGAAGCGGGGAAAAGGGGGCGAGAAGCGGACGTAGGTTGGGACAGTTTTCGAACTAAGAGGAATTTACTTGGGTTGAAGAAAGGGTCACAGAAGCTTCGATGGTCAAAGTGAGCGAGTATGCCATTGCCAGCATTCGTTGAACTCCCTCCCATAGCATACAGCCGCAATTTCGAATTCTATCTTCTGATGCTAAAAATAGCCTCTTAGAAGAAATTTCAGAGCAAGAATGAAGGAAGACGGAGCAGAGAGAGAGAGAGAGGGGGTTCCTATTTAGGCCTATAATTTATCTTTTTTGCATCAGAAGTCCACTTGGAACAAGATAGATTTAGTAGAGTGCCGCCTGCAGCTAGCATATTTAGTAGCTACACTATTATTAACCATATAAACCTTTCGCCTTGGGGACCGGAGGATAAGATGCAGGAAAAATTACAGCCTGTCAGATGAAGCATTGAATCGTAAACCGTTTGGTTAATAGCGCACAGCTAACTAGATAATATGATCGCCAGTGCATTAATCCATAAATTCTGATCAAACGATTCCTATGGCCTATCTGCTTAGCCCAGTAGATCACGGAGTAGTAGTAATTCGATATATGACTATGGAGCTGGGGAATTAGGAAAGAGATTAGTGTGAGCCTGGGATATTGCTCAGTGGCAAATTGAAGGAGAAATCGGTACGAAAGTGGCGATAATCTCTATACTATAGTGGCGCCAATCTTTACACTACTTTGGCGCTAATCTTTATACTATAGTGGCGCCAATCTTTACACTACTTTGGCGCTAATCTTTATACTATAGTGGCGCCAATCTTTACACTACTTTGGCGCTAATCTTTATACTATAGTGGCGCCAATCTTTACACTACTTTGGCGCTAATCTTTATACTATAGTGGCGCCAATCTTTACACTACTTTGGCGCTAATCTTTATACTATAGTGGCGCCAATCTTTACACTACTTTGGCGCTAATCTTTATACTATAGTGGCGCCAATCTTTACACTACTTTGGCGCTAATCTTTATACTATAGTGGCGCCAATCTTTACACTACTTTGGCGCTAATCTTTATACTATAGTGGCGCCAATCTTTACACTACTTTGGCGCTAATCTTTATACTATAGTGGCGCCAATCTTTACACTACTTTGGCGCTAATCTTTATACTATAGTGGCGCCAATCTTTACACTACTTTGGCGCTAATCTTTATACTATAGTGGCGCTAATCTCGCTACTATAGTGGCACAAATCTTAAGGCTATAGTGGCGCCAATCTCGCTACTATAGTGGCACAAATCTTAAGGCTATAGTGGCGCCAATCTCGCTACTATAGTGGCACAAATCTTAAGGCTATAGTGGCGCCAATCTCGCTACTATAGTGGCACAAATCTTAAGGCTATAGTGGCGCTAATCTCGCTACTAGTGATGAGAATCTATACTAAAGTGGCACCAATCTTCATAGTATATATAGCGAGGCTAATCTAGATGCAATATAATGGCGCTAATCTCAATACTACAATGGGGCTAATCTTCATACTGGACCAATTCGATACTGGTGCGAGGCCAACCCTGAAACTGAAAATCGAAGCTATGCTAGCCTGGAAATGAAAAGAATAACTAGGCACTACTTGCTTCAATCGTATCAATAAATTCCCATGCCCAACAGCCATATTTGGATTCTACTAAGTGGCTGAATAGGAAAAAGCCAAGTCGCTTTTATACCAGGCTTACATTATAGAAATAAAAATATTTACATACACAATCTCGCCACTTAAGAAGGCCGAGTGTGGCCATATTAGATTATTCTAGGTCCTTAGCCTTCCCTACATGTATACTAAAGCTGGGCCTCTAAAAATCCCAGGGTCGGACTCTAAGTGTACAGAGGGGCGTATATATGGAGGATGGGCAGTAAGGGGGGAGAGGCAGGGCTGCACCCTAATCAGGTTTGCATACTTATCCGCCACTCTATTTTTGATCCTTCTCACTCACCCTCTATCGGAGCAAGAAAATCTTTCCCTATCCCCTAGGGGGCCAAGTTTTCAGCTTATTTCTTTGACTAACAAAAAATCTATTCTACTTTTTTCTGGCTATATATATATCCGATCGGCCAGGCCTAGAGGGATCAGAGAGAACTTAATACGCAATAAATTCTATTGACGCGCACCGAAGGACAAAATAGGCACTGGAGAGGCGGGGAAAGAGTGGTCAGGGTCTGAAAAAGCCTGGAGATTTAGGGAAAAAATCTAAAACTGTCTGTCTGCAGGCTTGGCCGAAGATTGTGAAGGAAATAGAAGCCAGGAATTCAGGGAATACAAGAGGAAAAACGAAGGTAGGTGGTCACAAAAACCACATACGGTAGAGCGAGTTGAGTGGTGGAGGATGAATTTGCTAGCGACAAGAGAGGCGCCTCAAGTCCAGGCCCGCAGTTCCTTTCATTCACACACACAGGCAGGCAGACGCACAAAGAGAGACGGAGGAGATGTATTGAGGGAGGAAAGGAGGAAGCCGGGAATTCCTGAGTCTCCCTCCGCACCGACAGTCGGATTGGGCTGCTGTGCCCGGGCGGCTTCGAGGGCGGAGAAGGAGAGGCTCAGCGAATAGGTGGCGGAAACGGGACTGCAAGTTCTACCCTGCCCCCCCCCCCTAACCGACCTTCCCCCTCCAGTACCGCCGCGGGATTAAGTTTGCGCAGCAATATACAAAATACAATATACATGCATAGCATAGATCCCAGTTGAGCTTCCTGGACAAGATAAAAAAGGTAGCTTGACATATTGGTTATATATTGGTTGCTACAGTCAAAAGTCTTCTTAAGATGGTCGGCTGAGACTGCAACCGGCTTATTTGAGAGATTTAAAGAAGTTGACAACACAGAATCAAGTTGAGAAGCCTCGATCTCAAATTGCACTCATGTGGCAAAGAAACAAAGTCATGCAGCGACTTATTCTGGTATTGATAGCCATAGGCTTGAGCACAGTTGATCACTTGCCGATGCAACCGACCATGGCATATTCCATAACGGAGGTGGCTTCCATCTATTCGGCGAGTGGATCAGACGATCGAATTAAGGAGAGCACCAAGGATGGCACAATGTACGGTGACGTGTACAACTGGGCAGACATGATACAGAATTACATTCAACAGGTGGCGGCCGACGGCATTCAACGGGACCAGACTCAGATGCTATTCGACCAAGCCGAATATCTTTATGAGAAAAAGAACGGCACTAATGTGACGATGCAGGTTAAGCAGGAGCTGAGCGCTTATTTTCGCAAGAAGAAAGCAACGGCGCACAGAATTGCCGAGGCAGCGGCTGAGGCCTACAACAGACACTACCGACAAGTTAGAAGCGGCCAAAGGAAAATTGCAGCAAGCCTGAGCGACCTCAGTGTTGATATCTATCGAGACTCGGACATTCCGCATCGACTGGCAAATTCAGGCATGACTCTGGTGCCATTCTTTCGGCAGCACATCACGTACAATTTCTCCACTATTAAAATACCAGACGATGTGCCGCGTGACCTAAATGAGACTATCTTTACGGTCGAGTGGACCTACGAGCTGGAGAGAATTTTCAATGAGACTTATCAGAATGATAGCAGCATTCGGTGGCTGTACTTTGGATCAAGCACCGGAGTTACCAGATTGTATCCAGGCCGGGAATGGAGTTCTAATTTTGTAGGCTTTTATACAGACTACGATCCTCGAATACGGCCGTGGTACATTGCTGCTACAAGCGGACCAAAGGATGTGGTGATAATAATAGACTGCAGTGCCAGCATGGAAGGTGAGAAATTCGGTATAGCCAGATCAGTTGCCAAGGCGGTGATCCGAACTCTCACCAAACAGGATTACATGAATGTTGTCTGCGCAAGAGCTAGCCATTGGGACGAGGTTGGCAAGTGGCACTACTTCAAATCCGAGGTACTCAGCTGCCAGGAGACAAAAATGGTTCCCGCTACTATTGAATTCAGAAAAGACCTCATGGAGAAGATTGACGGGTTAAAACCGGGCGGTACTAGCGAACTCGAGCACGGCTTCCAGATGGGCTTTGAATTGTTGAACTCGCAGCCGAGAACAGGCTGTCTGTCAATCTTAGTGTTCATCACCGATGGCAAGGATACGGACGGAGAGACAGTGCGCTGCGGTCCGGGCTATTACACGCGGTCTGGCTACGTGCCAGGCCCAGTGTGCAAGTACAATTGGACGAAGGTCTGGTCAGTAGTAAACGCCACAAACGCTGACAGCAGGCCGCCTGCTAGAATTTTCAGCTATTTAATTAAAGACGACGGGCAGATGTTTCCCGGGGCGCTAGCCTGCAATCACAGCGGCAGCCTCAGAAAGCTGGAGGACGGCGAGAATCTCATTTCGCGCATGGACAACTATTTCGACTTCTTGGCCAGGGTGGCGCAAAACTCAAAGGGCCTGTGGACGTCGCCATACATTGACGCGTTTGGCTTGGGCACTATGGTCACCCACGCGGTCCCAGTAATTAGCACGATCGATACTGGCAAGCCCAGAACTATCGGAGTTGTTGGCGTGGACGCCACTCTAGAGGAAATTGAAACTTATGTGACACGGCGGCAGTGGGGCTCAGTGACGTCCTTTCTAATCGATAAGGAAGGCCAGACGATATACCATCCGTTATTGAAGGGTAGTGCCAGTTTAAAGGATGACCCGATATTTATACACATCCAGCGAATGGAGCAAAATAAAAAGAGTATACCGAAAGAATTCAACAAGGTCACACAGAAAATGATAAATGGAGAGACCGGAATGATTGCTATTGAGAATGGTAGGCGAGGAATCTCAAAGGGCGATTACAGAGCCGGTGTCAAATACGAAACCATGCCTCTGGAATATTACTTCACTAATATAGAGGACTCCGAATATTCCGTTGCATTCGTCCTCTCTAAAACCGACAAAGTCTACCGTAAGTTAATTGAGCCAAAAATAGAATTCGAAGAACTTGTGCCGCGAAATCGCAGCTATTTCAATTTGCTAATTGAATATAACAGCAGCACAGTGCTGAAACACTACCCGGATGTCTTCAAATATTTGAACGTAAAGTACAATATGTCGAAGAAGTTTCAAAAGCTTCGAATCACCGAGCTACATTCCAGTATATTTTTTGCGCCAAAGTGCTACTGCGAGCCACTTCGCTACTTATTCGATGATGATCTAGCCAGAAAAACGTTGGACGCACACGAGTACATGAACACGGGAAAGCCGGACACTGGGTGCCACAGTCCGGATAGCAAAACCACCGACCAAGCCATATTCGAAGCCGGCTCAAGAGCCTACGTGCTGGTCACGCAGCCAATTGAAGAGCGGTGGCGAGAGCGCAAGTTTAGCTGGATTGACGAGGTAATCTGGACCTACGTTGGCATGCGCAGCGGCGTGTTCCGCACTTATCCCGGGCACCGCTCGGTAAGACCATATGACCCAACGAAACGGCCCTGGTACAGTCGGACAAAGAGTTCGCCAACAAAGACTTCAATATCGACGCCCTATTATGATTCGGCAGGCAGCGGCAAGATTATCACTATTTCGCAGGCTGTATTTGAAGGCATGGACAATAAAACAGATGGATGCAACGTTACAGGTAAAACAAAGAAGCCCGGAGGCTGTCCCTGCGAGGAAGGCGAAGAGTGCACTAGCGGCTACTGCTATATCAGCGCGGCAAAAGCCACCACTAAAGAGATTCAACAGGGCAAACGTTGCGCTACAGAGCGAATAGAAGCGATTACTAGCCTGGACTTGGGCTACAATAACTTTCACCGCAAAGTCTACAATTTGATGCAAGCCTCGGACGGTGTTAAGTCTTGCAACGCCGAGTACAAATGCCCAGATGGCTCGCCGAACTGTAAAACGGTATGCTACGTGTTTGACAATCGGGCCAACGTCATTATGGCCGCAGATTTTATTGAAGCCACCGATCTAGACGAAGGCCGTTACAAAGGCGTAACGCTGGGACAAAAGGAAGGCGAGGTGATGATGAATCTGGTCTTCCGTCAGAAACTATTCCAGCGAGATGAATCGGTTGATTTTCAAGGCACGTGCAGTTTCAGCCGGCGCGCCCAGGGTGACAATGAACGGCATCCCTACTACTCCGGAAGAGAGCGACAATCTATACAAAACCAGAGGCCCAATTCCTGGCTTCTCAAACTCGTACGGCTGCATTCAGGATGTGATCTCATTCGAGGTAAACGAAACAGCTCTGGGCAGAAGTCGGATGCTGGTTGGAAACGTATCCGGGCCCTGCATGCAAGGCTTCTATTATGTCACTTCGCTGAAGGACACCAATCTATTTTTACTAGTGATAGAGAACTGGAGAGATCGCAGCAAGACTCCGTTTAATTTTAACTGCCTACTAACCCGCAAACTGGTGGCCTCGGGCGCTTCAAGAATTATTAATGGAACTTGCGCCCACGATCAGAGCGGCGAAGTTAGCGACACTGGCGGTGCAAGCGGCGGCAGCGGTGGCGCTTCCAGCTCCAGCGACAATGGCCTGGACGCTGACAGAAACTGTCCAGCATTGAACAATGTGACTATTCCTTGCGATTTTAACAGGGCCAAAGTATTACAGATGGAACAGGTCATAAAGCTGTTATTAGGCTGGATAATCCTTGTGACTGTGCATCTGACTCTGTGACACTTTAGAGTTGTATTTTCTTTTCCCGTTTCTAATTTATGATGCTCTTTCAGTAAGTAGCAGGATAAACAAGATAAGTATGAAGTAATATACGACTATTTCGATTTATGTCTGCAGCCATAAACCAAATGCTTTATTAACAACTATTGTAGCACTACACCTCATGTAACCCTATAAACACAGTACGCATGCTCATATGTGCGCTAAAAGTCCTATGAATGAATGCAAACCCAAGTACCCAGAGTTCAATCAAACTTGGCGTCTCATATGCCGCGGTCAGGACAAACTCATCAATCATCGATTCTAGCCGTGTACAGGAATTCACTGCCTCATTAATGCGCTTAAACGCACCTTTTGATAAATTAGAACCCTAAAAAGACTCCGCCGCCTCATTGATTTAAATGAAATACATTAGCTGTTGTTTTTTTCGTCAGTAAAAATCTTTTCCTGGAACTTGAGAAAAAAGCTTTGATTTTAAAATAACGATTCCGCCGCCACGAAGGAACGATTACACGAACGATTACACGAAGGATAAATTTTAGCCTTCGTGTTTATATTAGATTTTCTTGTTCGTAGCACCCAGCAAAGCAATTTTCAAGCTTCAATTATGAAAGTTTAAGGTTTTTCTATTAACACAAGATTTGATAGCAGATTTCAGCAGAATATTTTCTTGTTTTATTCGATAATTTTTAAGGAGCTACAGAGGGGGCGCCATCTACAGAGGGGACGCCAACTACAGTACAGAGGAAGCGCCAGCTACAGTACAGAGGAAGCGCCAGCTACAGTACAGAGGAAGCGCCAGCTACAGTACAGAGGAAGCGCCAGCTACAGTACAGAGGAAGCGCCAGCTACAGTACAGAGGAAGCGCCAGCTACAGTACAGAGGAAGCGCCAGCTACAGTACAGACATACATGCGCAACTGCTGGCCGACCTGGCCGATCCGGCCACCGTAAATCGTGGCTGACCAGGGGTAAGTCGCAAAATTGAGTCAACCAAAAACAGAAAAACACAAGAACCAAGAAAGGCAAGAGGAAAGCGAAAGAAAGAGCAGTTCAGGGAAAATAATGAAGCAAAAGAAAAACAATTCGCAAAAGAAGCAAACTAAGTTGTAAAAATATTCAGGTAAGTCGCAAAAAGGATCAGGTAAGTCGCAACAGGAATCAGGTAAGTCGCAAAAGGGTTAGGTAAGTCGCAAAAAGGATTAGGTAAGTCCCAAAAAGGATTAGGTAAGTCGCAAAAAGGATTAGGTAAGTCGCAAAAAGGATTAGGTAAGTCGCAAAAAGGATTAAGTAAGTCGCAAAAAGGATTAGGTAAGTCGCAACAGGAATCAGGTAAGTCGCAAAAGGGTTAGGTAAGTCGCAAAAAGGATTAGGTAAGTCCAAAAAGGATTAGGTAAGTCGCAAAAAGGATTAGGTAAGTCACAAAAAGGATCAGCTAAGTCGCAAAAGGATTAGGTAAGTCGCAAAAAGGATTAGGTAAGTCGCAAAAAGGATTAGGTAAGTCACAAAGGGTTAGGTAAGTCGCAAAAGGATTAAGTAAGTCGCAAAAAGGATTAGGTAAGTCGCAAAAAGGATTAGATAAGTCGCAAAAAGGATTAGGTAAGTCACAAAGGGTTAGGTAAGTCGCAAAAAGGATTAGCTAAGTCACAAAGGGTTAGGTAAGTCGCAAAAAGGATTAGGTAAGTCGCAAAAAGGATTAGGTAAGTCGCAAAAAGGATTAGGTAAGTCGCAAAAAGGATTAGGTAAGTCGCAAAAAGGATTAAGTAAGTCGCAAAAAGAATTAGGTAAGTCGCAAAAGGGTTAGGTAAGTCGCAAAAGGATTAGGTAAGTCGCAAAAAGGATTAAGTAAGTCGCAAAAAGGATTAGGTAAGTCGCAAAAAGGATTAGGTAAGTCACAAAGGGTTAGGTAAGTCGCAAAGGGTTAGGTAAGTCGCAAAAGGGTTAGGTAAGTCGCAAAAGGATTAGGTAAGTCGCAAAAAGGATTAAGTAAGTCGCAAAAAGGATTAGGTAAGTCGCAAAAAGGATTAGGTAAGTCACAAAGGGTTAGGTAAGTCGCAAAGGGTTAGGTAAGTCGCAAAAGGATTAAGTAAGTCGCAAAAAGGATTAAGTAAGTCGCAAAAAGGATTAGGTAAGTCGCAAAAGGGTTAGGTAAGTCGCAAAAGGATTAGGTAAGTCGCAAAAAGGATTAAGTAAGTCGCAAAAAGGATTAGGTAAGTCGCAAAAAGAAGCAACTAAGTCGCAATAAGAGGGAAGTAAGTCACAATCAGAGGCAATCAGGGGGTAGTAGGTGCAAGTGTGGCAGGAGAGCAAAAACAGAATAGAAGCCTTCAACCACAGACAAGATCTTTGAAATCAGAAGCCCGCGTCATTTCTTAAACTCTGGAGCAGGGGTTGGCAAACTCCGGCTCGCGAAGCCCCTCTATCTGGCCCTCGCCCCTCGGGTTCTTTGAAACTTCCTAACTACGAGTAGCAAGGTTGGTGTCTCTTCAACTCTCATCTCTCTCTTCTTCTCTACCTTGCCTCCCCTCTTCTCTCTCTCCCCCTTTTCCCTCTTCTCTCTCCTCTCATTTTTACTCTCCTCTCTTCTCCCCCTTTCTCTCTACCCTTTCTCCTCAATGCCCTCTTCTCTCCTCTTATCTTCAGCAAAAATATGTGCATATTTTCTTACTTCAAAGTAGAGGGAATAGAAGATTAGAGATAAGCAAACAGAGGAGAGGCGAGCGATGCGATGGGAGAAAAGATAGAAGAGGAGAGAAAAGCTGAGGGAGGAAAAAGAGATGAGAGAGAAGAGGAGATGAGAGAAAAGAGGAAAGAAAAGATGATGGATGAGATCAGAAGAGAGGAAAGAGGAAAGAGGAGAGAGTAGATGAGAGAAGAGAGGATAAAGAGGAGATGAGAGGAGAGTGAAGAGAGGAGAGATGAGAGAGTAGAAAAGAGAGGAGAGATAAGATGAGAGAGTAGAGTGGAGAGAGACGAGAGGGAAGATAAGATGAGAGAGTAGAGTGGAATGGAGAGAGACAAGAGGAGAGATAAGAATGTAGAGAGGAGACAGAAGAGATAGGAGAGGAGAGGAAAGAGAGGAGAGAGGAGAGGAAAGAGAGAAGGGATAAGGGATGAGAGAGAAAAGAAAAAGAGGATGAGAAGATTGAGGAATGGAGAGAATTTGCAAAGGCCTCAAATCTTAGTTTAACATGCATTACTCCCATCTTTGCCTTTTTCCTAACTGTTAACAAGTTTTTGTTTGAGCATGACTTCAAATTTAGAATCTATGCAAAAATAGTTCCGGGAATTATAATTCAGTGGTTTAAAAATCTGTGGGTTTTCACAGCTTGTATCTCTACTGGATTCGTATTCTGCATCTGATGAGCCATCTGAATCAGGGCTCTCATCTTCCATGCCAAATCGTCTAGCAAATCGTTCTTGAGCTATAGGTCACACTGTATTCACTTCACTTACTTCTGGACATTTATGAATCATGACTTTTGTAGTATGCTCACTACACTGTACTGACAATTTACCAATTGCTTCATGCCGCCACTAGATGACATACTGATTAGCTGTTATAAAAACGCGGAATCTGCACGCAGCACTAATTAGCTGGCGAGGCATTTAGCTTTAAAAATATGGTCATAGTTACTCCTGCCGTTTACCTAAAGTTTTTGCTTGGCTCTTTCATAGGTAAGTCGCATTTTTTATCGAAAACTAAGTCGCACGGCCAGCGTAATTTCAGAAGTTGCGCATGTATGAACTGTACAGAGGAAGCGCCAGCTACAGTACAGAGGAGGCGCCATCTACAGAGGGGGCGCCATCTACAGAATGGGGCGCCAGATACAGAAGGGGGGCAGATACAGAATGAGGCGCCAGCTACAGAGGGGGCGCCAGATAACGAAAGGGGCGTCAGCTACAGAGGGGCGCCAGATAATGAAAGGGGCGTCAGCTACAGAGGGGGCGCCAGATAATGAAAGGGGCGTCAGCTACAGAGGGGGCGCCAGATAATGAAAGGGGCGTCAGCTACAGAGGGGGCGCCAGATAATGAAAGGGGCGTCAGCTACAGAGGGGGCGCCAGCTACAGAGGGGTCGCCAGATACAGAAGGGGGCGCCAGATACAGAAGGGGGGGGCAGTAACAGAATGGGGAGTCAGCTACAGAGGAGGCGCCAGCTACAGAGGGGGCGCCAGCTACAGAGAGGGCGCCATCTAGAAGAGCTAATCCAAGGCACCCTAATTCTTTGAGCCAGAATGACAGAAAAATAGGACTAATTTTTGCTAATAAGTTTGCACGGGGGGCATTAAAGCACAGTCCAATATTTGCTACTATGAAGTAGTACAAACTGAAATTTATTGTTAAGAAAGGCGCACAAGAAACGCATGCATACCTCAGCTTCGCTGAATCCTTCAACCGTAGCGGTGGTAAGGGCTTCAATTTTATCAACCAGAGCCATCAGCCTCTGCCATGCTAAATTGTCCCACAGCGCAGATGCACTGCCGCTGGGGTCAGACTGGCTGCTATCATCCAATTGATTCCTTGGCCCAAGCCGGTCCAGAGCAGCCTGGTAGGTCTGCATAGCGGCATCGTGAAGCTGGATTTCAGCCCAGCTGACTGTTGGCGGCGCCTGCTGTTGCTGCTGTTGTTGCCGACTGTGCAGCCGCCTTGGTCGGCTGTGCCGGCACTCGTTTAGAGCTCGGAGGAGCAGCGCTTTAGTTGCTAACAGGTAGACAGCGTCCTTTGTTGCGCGGCTGCTTGGCTGCTGCTGCACCTGAGGGTTTTTAAATTCATTAAACTCTAGGATGGGTCCGCCCTATTAGTAATAATAGACCCACTCTAAATCTAATCTAGTAGTAGATCTACTCTAAATCAAATCTAGTAGTAGATGTACTCTAAATCTAATCTAGTAGTAGATCTACTCTAAATCAAATCTAGTAGTAGATGTACTCTAAATCTAATCTAGTAATAGATCTACTCTAAATCAAATCTAGTAGTAGATGTACTCTAAATCTAATCTAGTAGTAGCTCTACTTTAAATCTAATCTAATAGTATATCTACTCTAAATCTAATCTAGTAATAGATCTACTCTAAATCTAATCTAGTAGTAGATGTACCCTAAATTTAATCTAGTAGTAGCTCTACTTTAAATCTAATCTAATAGTATATCTACTCTAAATCTAATCTAGTAATAGATCTACTCTAAATCAAATCTAGTAGTAGATGTACTCTAAATCTAATCTAGTAGTAGCGGGTCCATGAGAATTGCCCGCAGACGAATTGCCCGCCGAGATTTGCCCGCAGGAGATTTGCCCGTGGAGATTTGCCCGCCGAGCTTTTCCCGCGGAGATTTGCCCGCAGTGCATTTTGCCCGTGAGCGAATTGCCCGTGGAGATTTGCCCGCCGAGAATTGCCCGCCGAGATTTGCCCCGCAATGCAATTTTCCCGCGAGTGAATTGCCCGCGAGCGAATTGCCCGCCGAGTTTTTTCCCGCCGAGGTTTGCCCGCAATGCTTTTTTCCTGCAGCGCATTTGGCCACGCGGCAGATTTTGTCTGCATTGCCTTCCCATGCTTAGTACGTGTTAATCTCAATAAAGAGATTTACACGATCAAAACTTTTTGATAGTAACTGCATATCAAATGCATATTTTGGGGGTAGCAATGTATAGACAGAATCTAGCTGCCAAATGCGCTGCAAAAAAGGATCGCGGGCAAACCTCGGCGGGAAAAAACTCGGCGGGCAATTCGCTCGCGGGCAATTCACTCGCGGGAAAATTGCATTGCGGGCAAATCTCGGCGGGCAATTCTCGGCGGGCAAATCTCCACGGGCAATTCGCTCACGGGCAAAATGCACTGCGGGCAAATCTCCGCGGGAAAAGCTCGGCGGGCAAATCTCCACGGGCAAATCTCCTGCGGGCAAATCTCGGCGGGCAATTCGTCTGCGGGCATTTCTCGTGCTCCCAGTAGTAGCTCTACTTTAAATCTAATCTAATAGTATATCTACTCTAAATCTAATCTAGTAATAGATCTACTCTAAATCAAATCTAGTAGTAGATGTACTCTAAATCTAATCTAGTAATAGATCTACTCTAAATCAAATCTAGTAGTAGATGTACTCTAAATCTAATCTAGTAATAGATCTACTCTAAATCAAATCTAGTAGTAGATGTACTCTAAATCGAATCTAATAGTATATCTACTCTAAATCTAATATAGAACTAATATAAATATAATCTAGTAGATCTATTTTAAATCTAATCCATTCGTAAATCTACTCAAAATCTAATCTAACAGTAGATCTACTTTAAATCTAATCTAGTAGTATATCTACTCTAAATCAAATGAAGTGGATCTAATCTAAATATAATAAATTAGATCTCCTCTAAATCTAGTCTTGAAGATCTACTCTAAATCTAATGTAAAAGTAGATCTTCCCAAAATCTAATCAATAAGATCTACTCTATATCTAATCTAGCAGTAGATCTACTACTCTAAATCTAATTTTGTAGATCTACTTTAAGTCTAATCTAGCCGTAGATCTTCTACTATTCTAAATCTAATCAAACAGATACAACGCTTACCTGTTTCACAGCGTCCAACGCAGATTCTAATCGTTTCTCCATCTTCTTCCACACTTCATCATCACCAGTCGCATTGTCAGCCTCTGCCTGCGCCATGCCATGCTTCACCTCAACCAGAATTCTCAGGCACCACTCGTTAACAGCCGAGGCCAGGCGGTCCCTCAACTGCAGAAGCCGTTTCTGCAGCTTGCACCGATCGCAGAGCAGGCGGTACAGACTGACCAGCTGGCTGAGGCAGTCAGCACTGGCAGCTCCTTGAATTGCCAACCAGCTGGTGAGGGTTGAGTGCGCACGAATCGCTATAGAATTTGATGCAGAATCTGTCAGGTACATCAACAGCCGTTCGTTTAGTAATTTATCAGCTTCGTTGAGAACCTCCGCTAGACTGCCAGCTGCAGAGCTCGATGCCACGGCTGCGGTGGAGTGCTGCTGCTGCTGCTGATGCGGCTCGGAATTATGGCTGCTGGAGCTGTCCTGAGACCGGTATACCTGCATCATGGCGTCCGCTGAGCGTTCCGCGATCTGATTGGTTAAAAATTATCATAATTTATTATTATTATTTGCGATTTATTAAGGCTCTCCGTTAAATCTGGGTGAAATCAATAAAGCGTAGAAGCCTCAATATATCGAAAGTACAAGGAACTCCGACCAACCAATCAGTGATGAAGCTACCAGAACCCTCACCAACCAATCAGTGATAAAGCTACCAGAACCCTCAGCAACCAATCAGTGATAAAGCTACCAGAACCCTCACCAACCAATCAGTGATAAAGCGACCAGAACCCTCACCAACGAATCAGTGATAAAGCTACCAGAACCCTCACTAACCAATCAGTGATAAAGCTACCAGAACCCTCACCAACCAATCAGTGATGAAGCTACCAGAACCCTCACCAACCAATCAGTGATAAAGCTACCAGAACCCTCACCAACCAATCAGTGATAAAGCTACCAGAACCCTCACCAACCAATCAGTGATAATGCTACCAGAACCCTCACCAACCAATCAGTGATGAAGCTACTAGAACCCTCACCAACCAATCAGTGATGAAGCTACCAGAACCCTCACCAACCAATCAGTGATAAAGCTACTAGAACCCTCACCAACCAATCAGTGATGAAGCTACCAGAACCCTCACCAACCAATCAGTGATAAAGCTACCAGAACCCTCACCAACCAATCAGTGATGAAGCTACTAGAACCCTCACCAACCAATCAGTGATGAAGCTACCAGAACCCTCACCAACCAATCAGTGATAAAGCTACCAGAACCCTCACCAACCAATCAGTGATAATGCTACCAGAACCCTCACCAACCAATCAGTGATGAAGCTACCAGAACCCTCACCAACCAATCAGTGATAAAGCTACCAGAACCCTCACCAACCAATCAGTGATAATGCTACCAGAACCCTCACCAACCAATCAGTGATAAAGCTACCAGAACCCTCACCAACCAATCAGTGATAAAGCTACCAGAACCCTCACCAACCAATCAGTGATAAAGCTACCAGAACCCTCACCAACCAATCAGTGATAATGCTACCAGAACCCTCACCAACCAATCAGTGATAATGCTACCAGAACCCTCACCAACCAATCAGTGATAAAGCTACCAGAATCCTCACCAACCAATCAGTGATGAAGCTATGAATAACTGTAGCCACTCACCAGCAGTTCCAAACTAGCCAATTCCTGTCTCGCCGAAGCCTGTACAGATTGCTGCTGCACCAAAGCAATACCCACAGAAGCGGCAGCCACTCGTAAGCAAGTCAGCAACAATTGATTCCGGTTTAAAATCGCACTCAAAGCTTCCTCACATTCCTTCTGCTCTTCTGTCTTATCGCTGGAGTCCCTATCGGAGACTTCGCCAGTAAGATGATCAGCTACCTGCAGACAGGACTTGGCAACAACGCACAGGGCGGTCGCCAACTCTCCCAGTGAACCGCCGGCAGTCACCGACACTGCCGAGGAAACCGCGGCTGTCGTTGTGGACGGCAGAGGCAGAGGAATCGCCACGCCAGACTTGGCCATCGGGATGGCGTCCAGGTCTGACATGACCTGGCTGGATTGGCTGCATGGTTGAATGTGAAATTTGGATTTTAAAAACGAAAACTGAGAGCTTTCATTTGTCTGCTGCTCTGCACCCGTGTCATAATATCTGTCTCTCTGTCTGTCTGTCTCTCTGTCTGTCTGTCTGTCTGTCTGTCTGTCTGTCTGTCTGTCTGTCTGTCTGTCTCTCTGTCTGTCTCTCTGTCTGTCTGTCTGTCTGTCTGTCTGTCTGTCTGTCTGTCTGTCTGTCTGTCTGTCTGTCTGTCTGTCTCTGTCTGTCTCTCTGTCTCTCTGTCTGTCTGTCTGTCTGTCTCTCTGTCTGTCTGTCTGTCTGTCTGTCTGTCTGTCTGTCTGTCTGCCTGTCTGTCTGCTTGTCTGTCTGTCTGTCTGTCTGTCTCTCTGTCTCTCTGTCTGTCTGTCTGTCTGTCTGTCTGCCTGTATGTCTGCTTGTCTGTCTGTCTGTCTGTCTGTCTCTCTGTCTCTCTGTCTGTCTGTCTGTCTGCTTGTCTGTCTGTCTGTCTGTCTGTCTGTCTCTCTGTCTGTCTGTCTGTCTGTATGTCTGCTTGTCTGTCTGTCTGTCTGTCTGTCTGTCTCTCTGTCTGTCTGTCTGTCTGTCTCTCTGTCTGTCTGTCTACCTGCCTGTCTGTCTCTCTGTCTGTCTGTCTGTCTGTCTGTCTCTCTGTCTGTCTGTCTGTCTGTTCGACTGTCTTTCTGTCTGTCTATCTGCCTGTTGATGGCTACGTGACAGCATACAAAATAACCTTGTCTAAGTGTTTGTTCCAGCGCCTGTCTGCCACAGCGTATCAATGCCTGTCACATTGGCATTCAGACTGTCAACTCACCCATCGGCCGTCCCGCAAGCAGCCGCCCCAGCCGGAGCCAGAAGCAGCAGCCGCGCGGCGGCCACCGCGTGACTCAGCGAAGCCCGCGCCCTGGCCAACGGCGTCGAGTAAACTGAGTCGGAGCTGCCGCTGCCGCCAGATTCAGCATCTTCATCATCCTCGTCAGCTTCATCATTGTCCGGTTCTACAGCGGACGGAGCTTCCGTTTCTTCATTGTGAGTCGGAGGCTGATCAGATTGCAGACTCTGCATCAGCTGACGCAAGTCCATGGTAACTGAGGAGTCTGTGACGGCTAGTAGAGCCTGTCGATGAGGTCGCCGATGAGGCTGACGTCGCATACGTTGCTGCTTCTGCTGCTGCTGCTGATTCTGCCGCTGCTGCCGACGCTGGTGCTGAAGCTCCAGACGTTCTTGTTGTCCATCAAACAGAAGCAACTCCGACAAAAGCAGATTACAAGAGGCCAGCACAGCGCGATGCTGACTAGACTGATTGAGCAGCTGCAGTGAGCAGGCTAACAGGCGGCGCAGTCGACTACGCTCCCGCAAACTCAGCTGACTGCGCGAGTCCGCGTCTTCAAAGCAGCTGCGAGCAACTCGATAGCACAGCATGCCGACCGGCGTGGCGAACGGGTTGTCCTCAGGATCCTGGCCTGATCCAGCGGCTGTACCTGTTGGGCAGCCACCGCGATCACTGCTGTCCTGACTGGAAGGCCTGCTGTCACCGGCGGGTGAGGAGGTCCGACCAGTATCAGCGGCGGAGCCACCAGTGTACTGAGCTGGATTCTCGCATAGGCTGGTGAGATCGTATAGCTTCACAATGTCGCTGTTTGGCGCCTGTGGATAGGGGATTAGGGATTAGGATATTAGGGGATTATGGATTAAGGGATTGGAGATTATAAGATAAAGGATTAGAATCTTATGGATTAGAAGATGAGGTGATTAGGGATATGGTATAATGGATCAGGAGATTAGGTGATTAGGGATAGGGTATTATGGATTAGGAGATTAGGTTATTAGGGATAGGGTATTATGGATCAGGAGATTAGGTTATTAGGGATAGGGTATTATGGATTAGGGAATTGGGGATAGAGTATTATAGATCAGGAGATTATGGATTATGGATTAGGGAAGTAGAGGATTATGGATAGGAGATTATGGGATTAAGTTAGCCACTGGTTGGGTTTCTGAAATTGAATCACAACCGTTTTCGGAAAATTTTGGGACAAAAAATCCCGAATAAATATTGCACTTTTTGGCGCGAGGGGCTGTGGGCATCCTGGCGCAACGCCTTCGGTGACATCGTCCCACAACAACTAACACTGACGACAATTCTACCCATGCACATGGAATCAAACTATAAGAGTCGTGTGGTCGTTACTCTGACCTCTCCTACAAGATAGATCTAGCAAATGGTAGAACCTTTTTATCAAAACCAGATTACAAAAGCTGTATTAAACGGTACCAAGGCCAAGAAGAAAATCAGTCACTTGCGGCTCACAGGCATTGCAGGTAACACAGCTAAATTAGGGAAGAAGTGACTCTAGACGACTATAAAACGATGTCACTTTATGAATTGGAATCGCACTATCCCATTACGCATTTATAATAACTCTATTTAGTCTACTTAAGTCAGTAGAAAGTTTAGCGCGTACACAACGACTTTTGGACGACACTCTTTCGCGACTATTTTACGATTCTGCAACTCAAGTGATGCACTTATGACTCAGCAGTCGCCTCACGCTAGTGAGTTGTTTGCAATGACTCTTCAGCAATTCTCTAACGGGTGTAGTTCTGTATCCCGTCCGGAGACCCAGAAAGTTTGTCTTTAACTTGAAAAAGCCTCACCTTAAACAGCCAATAGGTATGCCCTTCCTTAGTGGCATTGGCTTTAAGAAACCAAACCAGCGACCTGGCAATCTCGCGAACCGAGTCCGGATCGAAGCCGGCAACCCTAGGAAAATTGTCCGTGCTGAATATGTCAAAGCCTTTGAATAAGCCGTTGGAGTGATAGCACATGGCCAGCTCTGGCACTCCATTGATCATGTTATCCAACCAGTAGTCAATGCCGGTCAGCACATTGATTGGCTTAGACGAGTCTCTCAGTCTGACACTGATGCAGGGATGCTTCGGCCCGCCAAATATTGGCAAATTTGTGCCTAATAGCATTCGAACATTTTCGAAATTCCACACCATACATTTCAATGGATCTTCAAGGCCGGCGTCAGCTGATGATGCAGCAGATGAAGCTGGCACTTGCTGCTGTTGCTGCTGCTGCTGCTGTTGCTGCAATGTACGACTCTGCCCGCTAGCTTCATCGGAAACTGACGCTGTATGATAAAGAAACTTAGTCATCAACCTTTTATTGCTAACATCGTCTCGCTTGTAGCCAGTAGGCCTGACAGCCATGTTGTTGCTGGCGGCAAAGTGCCTCAGCCAGTGCCAGTTCTCAAAGTCCTGACGAAGCATGAAGGCGAACAGGTCGAACTCGTCAAGCAGAAGGGAATCGCCAACTCGATGCACCATCAAGGATACGTGATTGCCAGGCGAGTAAGGCATTTTAAGCAGCGATTTAACATTCCTAGATGCAGATATGACGTCAACATTGCCAACCAGCTTGGGAAATTTCGATGCCAATCGAATACTGTACTGCGGATCGAGTTTCTCTGTGGATTCTCTGCTAGCTTGAAACACAAGCTTTTCTAGGCTGGAGCGTTGGCGAAAATAATTGGCTGGCTGCGAGTTTAAATCGAAGTTTGTATCAAATAGTGCAAAATCTCGGGATGATGATGTGGCTGCTGGAGCAGCTGAGGAGGTACCAGATGCCTCTACTGTTGGCAGGGGAAGCATTTTGGATGACTCATCGTTTTCTCTATTTTTGGCAGCAGGCTTGTCAGAAGTTGATTCTAAACTGGACATGTTTTCATAAAATTGAATACAAAAAACGATATTGAAGCACATTTTAAAGCCTTTTAGAAACGATCAAATAGGTTGACCAAGATAAAAATGTGAATAATTAAAAAAACTTGCTATAACTTTTTAAATTTAAAAACAGTGTTCAAATAAAATTGGATTTTTAAACATGAAAATAGTGCTTCCAACCCCTCCAGGAAGTCTAGAGCACACATACCTAAAGTTCTATGCATAGGTAACATAAGAATGTTAAAACAGCATTATAATACTATTATTAAACCTATGTAAACGATTTTCTTGCTTTGTGTACAAATGAGAAATTTTGTGTTATCAATATAATATGAGACTCAGGGGTAAATAATTGTTGCAGCCATTTTTGACTAATTTTGGTTTCATAAGAATTAAGAAAGGTTAGTTTTCTATATAAACTTAGTGTCTAAAATATATAAGTGTCTATAGTGTCTATGTCTATAGAGAGGAACAAGTAGAGAGGAGAGATGAGAGAGTAGAGGAGACAGTTAAGAGAAGAGAGAAAAGAAGAGCTGAAGAGGGAAGAGATGTGATAAGTGGATAATAGATATGAAAGAGAAGAGAGATGAGGGAAGATACGACAAAAGATGGGAGAGAGGAGAGAGAAAACGAAAGAGTAGAGAGGAGAGAGGAGAGGAGAGAGAAAACGAAAAAGTAGAGAGGAGAGAGGAGAGGAGAGAGAAAAGAAGAGACACGAGATGAGATAAGAGAGATGAAAGAGAAGAGAGATGAGGGAAGATACGAGAGAAGGAGAGATGAGAGAGGAGAGACAAGGGACGAGAGAGAAGAGAGGAAACAGAAGAGACAATAGAAATTTTAAAGGATCCAAGGGATGTAGGGAGAGGCAGGTAGAGGCCAGAGTTTGCCCATACATGTTTTAGAGTCAGACAGACATTGCCTGACATTCTGCGCAGTACCCCAGCGGCCCAGCCAACAATATCAGTGTTTGCCTCAAATCCTAATTTTATGCAAATGTGCTCCATTTTATGTATACCTCTATCCTACTAACTATTAACAAGTTTTTGTTTGTGTATGGCCTTAGATTTCAGAATACATGCAAAAGTAGTTCCGGGGATTGGAATTCCCTGGGTTGAAAATCCACAGGTTTCAACAGCTTGTTGCAAGAATATAATAAAACAAAAGTAAAATACTCAATTTATCCTAAGAAAATAAAGTACAAAATAGCCTTTGCACTATATGTTTATATGTCTTTAATAACAGCATATAAAATTTATAAAATAATAACTATATAAAATATATATTTCAATAAACAAATAAAATCTATATTAGTAAACACACTGTTCTATTCAAAGGATATTTTTGCTTATCTATAATTATAAACAATTTATCTTCAAGCTATTAGTTTGTATTTCTATTAGTTAGGGATTATTTGATATTTTTGTATTTGCAATAGTTTGTACCTTTGGGATTGGAGGCTCTCCTTCTCTTCTTTATCCTGTCTCATTATCTTTCCCATCTTTGCTCTCTTATCTTTCTTTTCTTTTCTTCTCTTCTTTTCTACCACTCTATCCTGGCTTTTCACCTCTTTACTCTATCATGTTTCATCTATTCTCTCCTTTTTCTCAACTCTATTCTTTCCTTTAGCTTCTCTTGTCTCTCTTTCTTTTTCTTTTTTCTTTCCCTTTCTTTTTTACACTTTTTTTACTTCTCTCCACCTTCTTCTCTCTTTCTCTCTCTCTCTCTCTCATAATCCTTATCCCTTGATTGTCTATCCTTTTTTCTTCTATCTTTTTTATCCCTTCTCTCACCTTTTTCTACTCTTTTAATTGCCTATTCCTTTTTATTTCTATTCTTATCTGCTTCTCAGCCTTTTTATCTGGCCTTTGAGGTAAAAGGCTATTTATCCCTACTTGGAAAGCCAGTTTATGGGACATAATACTTTTATCATTGTTTTTATGCTTTAATAATATCATTTTTCTAGCCAATATGTAGCCCAAAAAAGAATTTCTATATCTTCTACCTAATTGCAGTCTATATCAGTCTAACAACTAAGGAAATATACATATTTTTAGGAGACCATATTAAATTTTACATTATAGTCCATACTCAGGAAGGTGGCCTGCACGCGGGAATTTTCCCGCGTGCACAAGCCACGCTAAAATTTTGGCATGCAAAGTTGGCGTGCAAATAGGGGTCTCAAGCCACACCTAAATTTTCAGCGTACAAGTTTTTTACTTGGCGTGTAACCTTGGCGTGCAATTACAAACTGACAGTATATCAACAAGTCAGATATAGATGTATACACTATATATATACAATATATAAAGTTAAACGTGAACAATTGAATTTGAATATTGATTAAACCAACTAGTTGAGGCTACAGCCAGGCCTACACTCTACAGCCTACATTAAAATTAAAATATCCAATAACTTTTAAATGCTCTTATTTTGTGACTCTTGTAGACTTTTAGTTTATTTAATTCTTGAAATTTGAAGAAAAAGTTTTTGATACTCAGTATGTTCTTTGTAGCGAATTTCCTTTTTTTATATAAACTTTGTTTAATGTAAGTAGAAAATTTATTTAAAAATAGTATCTAATACGGTTAATATTCAAATCACATGTACATGAGGCGTACATGATTTTTGGTATTCAAGATTTTTGGTGTGCAACAGAAACGTCATGTTAAGGGTTTTAAAAAATTGGCGTACATTGGCATGCACCAAGGATTTTTCCATAAATTGATTCCCGCGTGCACTTGCCACCTTCCTGACTATGGATTACAGTTACCTTTAGATGAAACTTAATATTAAAATTTTGTTATGATTAAATTAGGTTTGTATTGCATTTTCAAAAATATTTTGCTTTTACAAACCATGCTAGATTGCCTTGGATTGCAAATTGCTACTTACTATTAAATTGATAGAGTTTGCCTATATAGAGGGAAATGGTTCAAATTTTTTACCAAACTATTATAGCTAACATAGCCATCTTAGCCAATAAAATAATATAACAATTTTCAACATAACATAGTTGAAGATTGTCTATCTCAAATTTAAGAGGATTAGTAAAAGTAGAATGGCACTATGTATGATTTAGTGAAAAAAACTGCTTTTTTTACTGTTTGAGTAACTAGACTTAGATTTTAGAAAATTTAAGGTAGGCCTAGCCTAAGACTATCTTTGTAGTGAGTTTAGGGTAAGAACAAAATTTGGTGTAATTTAGTTGAGGAGTTTGGTTTGGGAGTCTATAGCAATCAAAATTGTACATTGACAAATATACTATATAGACAGTTTTGATTCTTAAAGATATAAATAGTAACTGAAGCTGAAGCCTGAAGGTATGCATAAATTTGCAGAATACTAATTATTTTTTTGCTGAAAAGTGGAAAAATAAAATAAAACTTTTTCTCTTGTAGTTTTGGAATACTTTCATTTGTGTGCAAAAGTTCTATTCTAGGCCTATCCCTATCTCTAGCCTATTTATTGTTTTAAAAAACAGGAACTGAGACAGAAGAGAGTAAAAATTAGACAAAATATACTACTTTTGAAATAAATACGTATAATAAAATATTGAATAAAAACCAATATATTGACTATAGAAAATTAGTCGGCTTAAAAATTGTCAAAAAAAGAGATCAATTAAATCACAATGCAATGCAATAAAAACAAAAGCACTGTGAATTGTGATATATAGTGATTAGCGACACGGAACACATTTAGATAAATGAGTTATTGTATTATTAAAAACCTGGCTGCGTATGGACTCTGAATGCCTTTACTTAGTCTTAGATGTGAGTCCAACAACATAGGTTATTACATGTGACGTAAGTGCGGTCCGCGCACGAACTGTATAATTTAAATTTCTTTCGAATTTATAAGGAACTTTCTGGAAAGTTCGTTTCTTAAAAAAAATTATTCTAATATAACAAATACATAATTACCTTTTAGCTAATTTAGTAAATTCATTTAAAAAAAAATTACTTTAGCAATTAAACATAGTTTTCTCTAATATAACTACAGATAAAAAAACAAACTATGATGCGCTATAGAAACGATGGGAACGGAAAAGTATTTGAGCGATATATTTGGGTATGGTTCGATATTTTTATGAGTTCAGAGAAAGCAAGGCATACACGAGTGAGCGTAAAATGGGGTGAGGCGATCAATAAAGAGTGAAAGTGGTGCGATCAATAATTGAGGAATGTGCATAAAAGCAATATAAATATGGGGTTTAGCATCGGTTTAGCCTAAATAAGCTACACCTACCGTATTGCAAAACGCAAAAGTACAAGAAATACCGCAAAAAGTTGCAGCTCTAAACCACATAAGGAGCTACTTTAGCTTACGGTAATACTATTAACGGTTCTAGGATATTTGGTCAACTTGCGCAGCAACCCGACATTATATTCACCCATTATTCATTATTAAAGCCAAAATTATTCACCCGTCATGTTAGACTGTTAGCTGTTCATCTGCACTGAATGATTAATTAATCTACTTGTACAATTGTATTTTAGTTATGATCTCTCAGAACTAGTGCAGTGCACCCGCGCCGCGGCCTCGTGGCATGTATCATTCGCATTACATTTTAATACATGTATTTAAAAAATGCCTGAAGTATCGCACCCCTGCAACGGTACGTGAAACCAATTCCTGCAGCTGTCGCAGTCCCAGTCTGTCATCACCATATCATTGACGCCCTTTTCGGCAAACAGCTGGCATTTTGGATCTCGCTGACATCCGATCTGAAAATAAAATCTAGCTGTATATACCTTTCTTTTTAATCCTAGCTTGCTGTATTTTTTCGCTGGTAACTTTCTTGGCTGGCAAATATTTTTTGGCTGGCAAATTTCCGGCTGCAGGCAACTTTCGGCTGGCAAAGCTTGTTGACCCGGCCGCTGCTTATAAGAACCCCGAGGAGCTCCTCGCTGCATGGAGAGAGCCTACGATGTATACAATTAGTCTGATGCCATATGATCTCTGGCCATCGTTCGACATACATTTAAAGATAGTTTAAAGATTATCAGCAGGTCACACGCCCGAAAGCAATTAAAAATTCTGCACAGTACCCGCCTAAAATGTGATGCTGTACTAGCTATAATAAAAATAAATTAGCCGTTGTAGGATTAATTAAGTTTATTGTTTTCAAGCACTGAACATAAATAACGTTATACATGTACTTCTACAACATGGGTCCATGGATTTTCTCTGTACATGTACTTCAGAAATTAAAAGCAATGTTTTGCTTTAACCAAATCTGAATTCTTCTACCACGTCATGACAGGGTAATAAGGGTTATTCAGCCGCTCCCAAAAAGAATATGGCGGCACATTTCTCCGTACATGGAGTTCCGGCTTCTTATGCTAGACATGTTCTCATCTTCGAATGTACCAAACAGGTGTACAGCGTAGTTTTTCTTCCTCCAGTCCCACCGGTGCTGCTGTCCGATCCCGTAGATCCAGGCCACCTCGTCCGGAGTCCAGTTCGGACGGTTCAAACTGTCTTCCTCCACGTGGGACAGATCTGGAAACGCGCGCTGCATCGAGTGCGGCAAACGTACCGAGTGCTCATTCCACGCGTCATCATTGAACACCTGATATGCGGTGTGCCACATGGCCAGAAATGTCCAGTTTGGAGCGGACAAGAAGATGCCGTTGCACAGTCCATCGCTCGTCTCTCTGCCGATAGTGAAGGCAAACTTCCGCAACGGGTCCAGCGGCTTCAGCACGAGAACGTCGATGTCTAGATACACGCCGCCAAATACCAGCACAGCCTCCAGCCTCATCACATCCGACTGGTGCTCTCTGCCACGAGCTGGCACCGAGTACACCGATGTGGGAACCGGTCTCTGAGCCATGATAATTTTCTCATCCCACTCCGCCTCGGTGAGGTTCTTCCTCACTCGGTCCCACCACTGTCCGGTAGGCAGCCTGCCTGGAGCGTACCACAGCATCATGCGGTGCGGCTTCATCACGTGAAGGCAGCTGAGAATGCTGACCATGTGGTGAAACTGCAGCTGGGTGTCGCCGAAGGGTAGCACAAAGTGGGCAACGTTTGGCACCAGGAAGCCAGGCTGAACGGTGGACTTGGCGACAGCCTGGACCTCCGCTATGGTGAAGCGCCTGCCGCGGGGGCTGTGCAGCACCCACGCACTGGTATTGAACACCGGCAGGTAGCTCAGCATCATCTGGTCCAGCTGGTTTCTGTGCGGGCCGCTGTGCTGCCTGATGACCTCATCCCTAAGCTTTGGGAAATTCTGCCTGAGAGCCTGCAAGTCCAGCTGCAGGTGTGTAGTGTAGGCCTGTGCAACTTGGTGTCTCGGGGTCAGAGCCGGCACGCTGAGCAGATGCAGGTAGAACAGACCGGCAAGCAGGCAGCATGCAAGCGGCAGCAGCAGCAGCAGCCGCCTTCTTGAGAAATAAAGCATCTTACCGAGTGCTGACTGACAAAAAGATTGAAAGTCGTTCGACACGCCATTCTGGGATGCGGGAGCTTCGTGAGTCATGATTGGCAATATCAAAGCTTTTTTAAGCTATACTCATTTAGTTAGATATATAGATAAATACTGCTATAGTTAGTCATAATTATAGGTATTGCTATTAAAGCTTATGGCAAAAAATCCAACATTTCGACCATAGACAAAAGTCTGAAACTAAAATTAGACAAAAAATCTCAGTGCACACCTTTATAACCACTTCAACCACAGAATATACACAGAATGCCAAATCGAGCGATTTCCATGAAGCCGAATTAAAATTCGTGTGCACTACTGCCTGAACTTAGCTCAGACCAAGGACAACTTAATAACTCAGGACCGGAAACGAGCCAATTCATGGCGAAAAAAGTATGAGGCTCGTTTAAAAGCATTGTTCTATGGCCCATCCGTGTGCTACGAAAGCGAAGAAATCTGAGCTGAAAATTGAGTTCTTCGCATGCACTTGCAATTGAGAGAGAGAACTTTTATTCTTGCTGAAACTAAATATCATGCCGAGAAAATGCAGCGTCATTTTCTGTTGTGCAAACTACAATAGTAACCGTGATCGGAATGTTGCAGTATTTTCATTTCCTAAAGATGCAACTGAACGAGAGGCTTGGCGACTGTCTCTGCCTAATCAACTGACGGTAAGAATTTCTTCAAATGTGCTTTGTGAATCAGATTTAGCCTGGCCACATGAATTCATTAACAATTTTGTTGTTGTTTAGACCGTGACAGACTACATGGGCGTGTGCATTCAACTCGTCAATCAACATGTAGCGCTTGTGTGTGACAACCATCCCACAAACAGAAAGTGAAAGATAATAAAACTATTCAACATTTAAGAAAACCGACCCTGCACCCGCCTTCTGACTGCCTATCAAAAAGTCAAATATGATACGAGTATACATTGGCAACTGAAAGCATGCGCATACGGATGGGCCATAGAACAATGCTTTTAAACGAGCCTCATACTTTTTTCGCCTTGAATTGGCTCGTTTCCGGTCCTGAGTTATCAAGTTGTCCTTGGCTCAGACTGAACCTAATTTTCATTTGAAAGCAAAGAATAAAAATCGCTCTTGGAATAGTCTATGGCAAAAACTCAAGCCCTACTTATCAACGCTTCACAACAACGCTTCACAAGAGTAGGCTGGTGTGATTTCAATTCTTGCACCGATTTTTTAAACAAAAATTCTCGAATCGGCATTCTGTGTATATTCTGTGATTTCAACTTCGGTTTTGAGTGCGCTCAATTTTGACTGACTGACTCACTACTGATTGACTGACTAACTGACTAACTGACTGACACCCACCAAGAGACACTAAATATTGGCGCCTCTTTAGGGTTGCAGCCTGTCCAATTAAAAATATACCTGTGTGCGTGTCGACTAGCTCTCTTGCCTTAGCAGAACTTAAATTGTACTAAGCTACAAGTCTCTCTGGAATTTGGGAAGAAAAAAACGTATGCATGTAAAACGAGTGTTCCACTTTGGCTTCCCACTTTTTTCTATTTTTTCTTTGGAAACTTACCAATGGTTTTTGAGACAAATAGTGCATTATATTCAACTCAACTCAACGTTGGGCTAAGACAATAGAAATAAATTTTTCAAGCAGGCTCCAAGCCGTCTTACCTACTCATTGTACCTATTGTTCTTTCCTTTGTTGGACTTGTTGGCTCAACTGCCAAAGTCTCTCATTAATTAATTAAGGAGTTAATTAAAGCAAACAGCAATACGCGTGGGTTCCCAGTATGCATTGTGGGGGATGGCTAGCTACGAAAACGGAATGCTCCCAGAAAACTCTCCCAATTCTCCCAGAAAGTCGGAATTTTCCCATGAACGCTAATTTGTTCAATACAACTCAGTGCAGCCTTCCCAGGCCTTCCAATTTCATCAGCACGTCGACCGCATGTGTCTGCATCAGCTATGACTTCTCAAATTTCTGGACCTCCAACAGGTGGCTCAAGTTGACAATTGCGAATGTTTGAAAACAGTGTCTCCAATTGATAGTCCATCCGAATTTCGCACTTTCATTTATGACAAGAAGAATAAAGAGACAATATATAAGAGACCGTAAAGTATATAAAATCGAATTTTTAATTGTGCATGCTATTACTATTCTCGATAGAAGGACCCCTGTCGTGCGTGAGAGACTATTATCAATTTATTGCTTATTCTTACTTAAGCTTATTGGTTTACGTAATTGATCCCATCTTCATCGATTCAGGCATACAAAAACCGAAACCATTTAAAGAAATAAGCCGAGAGTTCATTATATCACTTTAAGTACTCTTAGAATATACTAGCAATCTAGTGCGGCCCCCCTTCAGGGCGCCCAAAAAGCAAGGAGCAAAAAAAGTTCATGGAAAACAATTAAAAAAGCACATTTTCTTAAGAACCAATTCCTTCTTCACTTTTAAAAGTCACCTGATTCGTGTAAAATTGTCACGGACAAAGGTCAAATATTAAGTTCTTTTCAACCAGATATTTGGTCATTAATCACATGCACGTTCACAAAAAAGAATCTGCATTACATATTTTTATCAAGAGCATTGACCGAGCCTTTGCCAGAATTCCAGACAAAGTTCCAAAAAGATTTTCACTTACCAAAGGTCACATTCGTCTGAATCAAAGTATTTTTAAATCGACTGCCTAATTAAAAAGCTTTCGAACGGCCTCATCGTCCAGAGCCGTGTTGGCCACGGCCACAGCCCTGATGACCCCATCGAGTAGGCCGTAGTTTGGGTAGCGCCAGCCGATCTTAATGCAGGCACCAGTGGTATTGTAGCTGGACAAAGTATAGGTGACAAATTCCGAATCGATGGAGTGCGCGGAGCCTGGGAAAAATCTGCACTGACTCGCCGTTCGGTCAAAGACAACGCCTAAAATTAAAAATTGCTGCGGGTCGATGGGCAGCACAGAGCCGGTTTGGAATCGGCGTGGTTGGCCCGGCATCAGATTCAGGGACCGCGTGATGTTCGAGAGCATGCTGAGCTCCCAGAAATGATCACGGTACTCGAAGCTGCCGCCCAAATTGCTGCAGCTGCTCAACTCCAAATAGCATTGCTTCTTGGGAGTCCTCTTCAGGTGCAGCACCCAGGTGTAGGACGCCGTGAAGTCCAGACCTGTGGGGTCGTCCACCCACAGCCGAGACGAGACTCCGTCCATGCGAGCGCCCTCACTCGTCCAGGTCACATTGAGCGACTTCACGGGGTTCCTCTGTCCCTCGGAGCCGCACACCAGGTTCTCCAGCGCCGGTCCCCTGTCTCCGACCCACACAGCGCTGAAGTGCTCGTTCGCAGCGATCGCGTCGTACTCCGAGTCCACCAGGGTTTCGCAGCTGCTCTCAGCGGCCACTCCCGAAGTCGATGTCGTGGAGGTCAAGTTGAGCAGGCGGCACACCTCACCGAAGCGGAACAGCGCGCACGAGGCGTCTCGCTTGTTCCGCTGCACCACGCCGACGCTGCCGAGACGGAACGACCGACTCGACACGAAGCAGTCGAGCAGGGAGGCGGAGGGCGAAGGCTTCTGCCAAGCAGACAAAGAAAAGTTCAGGCAGCGTTCTTTCATTAGTTTGAACGTCGTCACTTTTGTTTTCTCTTGAGCATCGCAGCCGTGAATTGTGGCGCACATTAGCGCAACGAATAAAAATTCCTGCTTCATGCTTTCAAAACACCAGTTTTCAAAAATCGCAATCACCGAAGCTGGAGCGCTTCTGTGTTTTGTTAGCTGCTCTCGCTGTTGTGCGTCAGTTTTGTAAGCGGAGCTTTTTGAGGGCTGCTCTGATTCGTCTAGAAATTTTTCCACTCAAAAAGGTAACACGTCTTTTCACTATGTTGTCTTTCTACATCATAGTTTGTCCGTCGCTATACTTTCAGTAAAGCATGCAGTTAACAACGTACAGTACGTACTGCCCTCATCGGGTGCGGGAGGTGCTGCTGCAGACCTGAGATGCTGTTTTTATAGCACCTGATACCTGTTTTTGTTAGTTTTCTTTATTCATCCTATAAGTGGTTTGTAGCCTAGTGGTCAGAGCGTCGGACTTACGACTGAAAGGTCGGGGGTTCGATTCTCGACTCAATGAGAACAATTTGTGTCCTTGAGCAAGACACTTAATTCATGCATTGCTTCAATTCACCCAGCTGTAAAATGGGTGCCAGCATTAGCCGCGGTAACTGAGGGTGTGTAGCGACCCCCACTCCTTGGACTGAACAGCCGTACGCAGCCTTCAGATGCGCCGCGCAATAGCTGCGGCTGAGCGGAGGTGTCTTTCTGAAATGAGCAGAACTGGGGGGTACTGGTTAAAGTAAAGTTAAACTCAAAAAGTATCGCGAAGCGAACGTTGATTTATACCTGTAAACTCTACTTTTTCACCACTAACCACATGATCTTTAAGATATATAAGATATTTACATCTTGTGCAGTGCAGCGATGGTGGGTCAGTCTCGTTCAATTGACTATTAGAAGCCTTGCAAAAAAACAATGAAAAGGCATAGTCAAAGAAATTTATTTTTTTAGTGCAGTGCGGTTCAAATAAATAGAAATGTCGCCCAAATGCTCTGATTTGAGTTTAAAAAATGAAGAGTTTTACGTCTTTTTTTCTGACTAAAAACTCAGTCTCAAAAAAGTTCAAAATTCAGGGAACGAATTGCTCCTTGTCGAACTCAGCCTCTGATCGATGACGCGTTGCAGCCCAGTTTCGGCTCCCAGCCTCCGCTTCTTCAGCAGCTCGGTCGCCGCCGGCTTCACCATCTCGGCCGCGTGCAGCTGAATTCTATCGGGCACCAGGGGCCGCACAGCCTCAAAGATATCTCGCACCAGGTGGTTCCTCTCGGCTACTGAGTCTGACTCAACGTCCAGCATCTGCATGCGCAGCTTGGTCTGCTCGTGAATCCGCGCCTTCAGCTCTGAGCAGTTGTTCAGCTCACTGACTATGTACCGGCTCACCTCTCGTTTCAGACCGCTAGCTCGTAGGTGGGCGTCGAGCAGGCAGACCAGATCGAGAGTCCGGTCTGCCTCATCTTTTGGGCTTTTTTTCTGCTGCTGCTGCTGCTTCATTGTGGTTTGTGCGACTGTTGAGTTATAACTTGATGAAGCTGAGAATGAATATCTTTTAACGAGTTCGTCAGTCAGTTTTTAGTAGATTTAGACACAATTTTAGACGGATTATGACACAGACTAAAGCTTTCAAAAGTATAGGATACTAAAAGCTATTAATAGTTATACTGTAGGTATTTTATTGTTAACAGAATCTTGCCGATTTTATTATAAATTTTGTCGCGCTATACATGTATGTGTCGTGGCCAAGGACGACTTAAAGTAGAAGGAGGGGAAACCTGGTTTCTTTGAAAATTTTAAAAGGCAGCTAGGTTTTCCCGAAAAAATACACTACGGAGATAGGAAGTTTTCATTTTTTCAGCACAAAAATTGTTATTGCTTTTGATAGGAGGCAGATCCAGTGTTTCATTTTTTGATATGGTGTGCCTTTCTTAGTGCTCTATCGATGTTCATAAAGCTCTCCGTTCAAAAAATTAGAGTCTATGTGGATTTTTTATTCTACGTACATTTGCACGTGTCTTGTGCCTAAAAAACATTGAAATGGCACGGCTCGGCTCTTTGGTTTTGTGTCTATTTTATCATTCTTAGCTGACTGTGTAGCAAATATTTGTAAGAGAGATGATAAAATAGATTCATAAAACCAGGAATTAGAGCTGTGTCCTGTTTCGGAAAAACTTGCCTTCTAAAATTTAGGCAGAAACGAGGTTTCCCGTCCATTCTACTTAAGTCGTCCTTGGTTGTTGCATGCAAAAGGGAACGGTCCATTGGAGTTCTATTGGCCAAGCGTTTGAAATATGCAAACACTGCACAAATCGAATACAATATGAAACGATGAGCCAGAATAGAAAGAACGGTTTGAGGTTTTCACAGAGACAACAAGACGCTTTCATTTTCTATCAGTTTACAGTAGAAAGACCCTGGGGGTGTATTTCAAATACACACATTTTTCCTGTGCCTGGATCTCCAAGAATGTTCAACCAATTGCCATGAAAATCCAGAACACGGGCTAAAATTTTCCGCTCTATTCGATAGAGCAACTTTAAGAATCACGAAAAATCGGCATCGTCCAGATATTCAACGATTCTTCTCGGGGTGTCCGGAGAAAAAAACCACCAACATTGGCAAATTTTTTCTGCTGATAAAATCTATCATAAAACCACGTCGGCTCAACAAACTATGCATATCAGTCGTAGAGGCCTTTTTTCTCAGCATCCCAGGCACCAGGGTCCCCTTCATCACCGTCTGGAGCATCGGCGGCGACCGTCAGGACCTTCAAAAAAGCACCCGATCGGCATCTCAGAGATGGCTCATGCGTTTCCAAAACTGAAATGAAAGAATCCTCTTCTGCATGCAGCATTCAGTCAGTAGACATAATCGGCGAATGAAATGGACGATGGCGACCCTCCAGGTTGACCTGTAGACATACAAGCGACCTTCGGGACCTTCAACGGAGTGCCACCACGCGGGCCTGACGAGCTGGCACCCCAACATCGTGATTTTCCTGTCAAGGTACCAAACCAGGCATGTCTGCATATTATACAATGCTTTTGCACCATGTTAAATTGGAGAGTTGCAGATTGACCTCGTGACTGAAAAATACAAAATATTTGATTTGTAAAAAATGATATTACAGCAAATTAAGTGCAGAAGGATCTGAACACCGACACATGGACACAAAATCGGAGTCAATTTCCATTGTTTTCCAGTGTCCATTGTTCCACATAGCAATTATTCGAACTCCCTAAAGATTTTTTTTATTTAACGTTCTCTGTTGTATTTCTACTCTAAGTAGAGAGTATAGTTAATAGCAGAGCAATTCTGTTTAATTTCAAGATAGTATAATAGCGTATTAGTAGCTTGTACGAGCGGGGGCCCATCACAAGCTCGAAAAATCACATCGTTGAAAACTGATTTAGCAGCCACCATCACAAGCTCGAAAAGTCATAAGCTCGAAAAATCATATCGTCGAAAAGTTTAGCAACCACCATTACAAGCTCGAAAACTCACAAGCTCGAAAACTCACATCGTCGAAAACTGATTTAGCAACCACCATCACAAGCTCGAAAACTCACAAGCTCGAAAACTCACAAGCTCGAAAACTCACATCGTCGAAAACTGATTTAGCAGCCACCATCACAAGCTCCAAAAGTCATAAGCTCGAAAAATCACCTCGTCGAAAAGGTTAGCAACCACCATCACAAGCTTGAATAGGGTTAGGGTTTAGAGCTTGTGCCTTAGGGTTAGGGCTTAGGGTTAAGTTTAGGGTTGGGGTTGAACTTGTGCCTTAGGGTTAGGGTTTATGGTTAGGGTCGGGGTTAGAACTAGTGCCTTTAAGTTAGGGTTTAGGGTTAGGTTAGGGTTGGGGTTAGGGTTATGGTTCAGGGTTAGGCTAGGGTACTGGTGCCTTAGGGTTAGGGTTAGTGCCTTGGGGTTAGGGTTAGGGTTAGAGCTTGTGCCTTTTCGAGCTTGTGATGATGTTTGATAAACTTTTCGACGATATGATTTTTCGAGCTTATGACTTTTCGAGCTTGTGATGGTGGCTGCTAAATCAGTTTTCAACGATGTGATTTTTCGAGCTTGTGACTTTTCGAGCTTGTGATGGTGGTTGCTAAACTCTTGGACGATATGATTTTTCGAGCTTATGACTTTTCGAGCTTGTGATGTCGGCTGCTAAATCAGTTTTCGACGATGTGATTTTTCGAGCTTGTGAGTTTTCGAGCTTGTGATGGTGGTTGCTAAACTTTTCGACGATGTGAGTTTTCGAGCTTGTGATGGTGGTTGCTAAATCAGTTTTCGACGATGTGACTTTTCGAGCTTATGGCTTTTCGAGCTTGTGATGGAGCCCTGTTTCGACGATGTGATTTTTCGAGCTTGTGATGGTGGTTGCTAAACTTTTCGACGATGTGAGTTTTCGAGCTTGTGATGGTGGTTGCTAAATCAGTTTTCGACGATGTGACTTTTCGAGCTTATGACTTTTCGAGCTTGTGATGGAGCCCTGTTTCGACGATGTGATTTTTCGAGCTTGTGATGGCGACCCGTACGAGCGTATATCATCACTTATCGATGGTACAGTTTTTTTATACATGCAAATCTACGAGCGCATTTTGTGGGTTAAAAATATTGGCCACGTTTTTTACGACACGAGCTGCTTTTCAGAGATTCGTTGCAAAAATTATACAATCGAACGCAAGCCGCCCATGAAGTGACTCGGGATTGACGCCAAATATATCGAGACTAATAAGAGACCCGACACACTGGCCAGTGGAAACCATAGAAGAGAGAAGCAGACAGGCAGGGCGAGATAAAAAAGTGTCAAGAGCCTCTGGGATTGGTTAGTTTGTGTTTCCACTGCGCACTTGGGCCGCTCCGCGGTCTCCGCAGAGCGCACATTTTGGGCAGCAATGCAATGGAGGTGAATAGCTTTTGCGACAGAACAGATATAGACGGGGAGAGCAGAAAGGAGAGTGGCAATAGACTCGTCTTGCTTTAGTACCAGGGCAGAAGAATCGTATTTATTTGGCTAGCAAACCAGTCAGCTGCCCACGCGCTGCTCCATTCATTGTTTTGTTTCGCAATATAAAGGTCTGCTCGGAGTTGAAGGGCAACTGCTCAGAGTGGCTATTAGCATAAAGCCATTAAAGGAATTCTAATACAAAAGGCACCTCGCGTTTAACGTCAATAATAAGCTCACGTACTGGCATGAAACTCTAAGGTTTGATAAAAGCGCTGGTCTTCTCAACTTGAGTCAAAGGAAGAACTATTGTTACACCATTGGCAATGGAAGAAGGCTGGGAGCTCTGCATCCTTGTCGAGGATCTGCAACTAAACCGGCGGATTCGAGTCCGCGGCGACACGCACCTCGGCGGCGTCATGCTGAAGCTGATCGAGAGTATCGAGGTTCGCATGGACTGGTCCGACCACGCGATCTGGTGGCCAGACGAAAATCGCTGGCTGCTGAAGACGCGTCGAACTTTGGATCAAATCGGCGTGCAGTCGGATTCCAGACTGGAGTTCCACCGGATGCACAATGTGACCAAGGTGCAGCTGCCCGACCTCCAGGAGCTCGAGATGACAATAAACTATTCTCAATCAGTGTTCGGCGTCGTAGTCGGACTGTGCCGCGAGCTCGGCATCCGGCACCCAGAAGAGCTGTCGCTGCGGCGTCCGCTGCATCTGTTGATGGCAAGCTCTGCCGGATCCAACGGCACCCTCGGCAGTCGATTCGGCAGCTTCCGACGATCCAACCGGAAGTCGGCGGACAAACCGGAACTGTCGAACGGCGGCAGCGGGAGTGGCAACTTTAATCCGCTTATGCCGCGCCAGTTCAGCGAAACAAGTCGGACCAGCTCGTCTCCGCGGACACCCAGCTCCCTGGGCCCGCCCGAAGCCTCGCCAACATCGTTCAACTCTCTGCGGTTCCAGAGAGACGAGCTGGCAAGCTTGGCCAACAGTCCTTGGATACCGCTGCAAACTGCTCTGCTCGAAAAAGGCGTCATTCGGTCAAAATCTCTGGCCAATCTTTCCGCTGCCAGCGAGGCCTGGTTCGACTCGTCTCGCTCCCTGATGGAACAGGGCGTCCGGCCGAACTCCAACGAGCTCAACTCGCTGCAGTTGCGCTACAAGTTTCACGTCTTCTACGATTTAAATGTGAAGTACGACTCGGTGAGAATCAACCAGATCTACGAGCAGACTAAATGGTCGCTGCTATCTGAGGAACTGGAGAGCACCGAAGAAGAAGCCCTGCTTCTAGCTGCCCTTCAGCTTCAAATTTACCTGCAGGCAGATCTGCCAGCATCGCCGCATGCCGAGTCGCCCGTTTCGAAAAGCGGTAGCGTCTTGCTGGACGAAGCTGACAGCAAAGCGAAACAGGCTTCGCCAAGTGTCGATGCTAGCGGCTCCAATGAC